>JAGKTI010020585.1:0-16245 GCA_018397915.1 Birgus latro | reverse complement strand
ACTTGTTGCATTCCAGCTGGAATGTGAATGTATGGTATTGGTTATGAAAAGCAACTGTGAAGCGACCGGTTATGATGTGTGTGAGAGGGATGAAGTGGGCCGGTTTCCACGCGCGATTTTTATGTTTGGGCACTAGTCTTGTACTGCGGGCGATCAAGGCATAATTGGTAAGCTAAACTGATCTGTTGGATTGATAGACACCATGTGTTGTTGCTGGAGGTGATTCTCCGCCACCTTACTGATTTTTCTGTCTGGTGACTGAAAAGTAGAGCGAGAAATACTTATGCAAACTTGCTCCGTTGTAATAACCAAGTCTGTGAGTCAGAGCATCACATCTGTCACGGAAAAAGAAAAAAAAAGATTCCGGTTGGATTCCAGCTGGAATGCAACAAGTCTGCAGTCCAGTTCTATAAAAAAAAATATTCAGTCCACACGGTCATCGAGTTCCAGCCCAGCAGCTACAAGAGTAAGGCCTTGTCCCCACTCGTAGTGAACAGTGGGGTCTAAACTCCTTAGACTTTTTTTTTCACTTCTGCACACTCGATCTGCCAGTCGTCTTGCTGACTTCCACTACTGCTCCAGCCTTCGACCCGTTGAGGGGGGCATCCTGCAGTAGTTCCAGGCAGCCGGGAGCCACAACGATCTCTGGCACCGTTGTTTGGTTCAACATGAAGTCTGGGTACGGATTCATCAGACGTTGGGACACTGGATCTGATGTTTTTGTGCACAGACTGGGGATCGTTGCCCCAAATCCACGGCACTTCCGAGAGAGCGTCGGAGGTGGTGTTTTTTTTTTTTTTTTTTTTTTCCAGTCCCGTATTGTCCTTGAGGTTACAGGTGTCACTGGGCCGGGGGGTGCTGCTGTGAAGTGCACTGCCCATGCACAGCGGCGCACCGAGGCCCAGAGACGCCGCCCTAGGGGTCCTTGGTGTTCTGGGGAGATCAGCACCATTGTCTCGATGTGTGTTGCTACGGCAGAGGCTTTTTGTGGGGGTGACAAGGCCGTATTGCGCGTTCTCCTCACCTAGATTTTCGAGGGGAACGGGCTTCCACGCATTGCC
This sequence comes from Birgus latro, assembly GCA_018397915.1. Taxonomy (NCBI): domain Eukaryota; kingdom Metazoa; phylum Arthropoda; class Malacostraca; order Decapoda; family Coenobitidae; genus Birgus; species Birgus latro. The sequence goes on along the minus strand of JAGKTI010020585.1, from coordinate 15,184 downwards.
ATCCCTCGAAGCTTTGCTGGCAACACACATTCCTCCCCTCGTCAGCAGCGTCGGCCCCGGCTACCGCAGCCGCAGCCCCGCCCACTTCCATGTCGGCCGCGCACAACACTGCACAAAAGGCTGCGGCTCGATGGTCCTCTCAACAGGGCGCCTGGCGCCAGCAAGATCACCGACCCGGAACCTGCTATGGACTTTGATCTCATCACCACTGTCGCAGAAGTTCACCCTCTGCCTTCAGCAGCTGGGAGAAAACGGGCTACCTCCCCCGATCTGTCCGTCTGTCTGGACAAGGAGGGCCCTTCCTCCCCTTCTCCATCTGATGCTGCTGTGCAAGTGGACCTCCCTGCTGCTTCGACTCCGTCTCCGGCCTCAGCTTCTCGATCCGCTAGCCCCCAAACTGCCCAGATCATCGCCCGAGCCCTTGAGCAGGTCTTTTCCGGTATTGTTCAGGAAGATCCGCCTCCCCTTTAAGACTCTTGGGACATAGATCTGTTGATGGATCAGGATCAGGACTCAGACTGGGAAGATCAGTCTTCGGGGGCTTCGATCTCGCCGTGATCTGCCAGGCTTTCCTCATACCATCGAACGCCAGCCCACGTCTTCTTCCCTGCCTTTCTCGCCATTCTCGTCAGTCTGACTGCCTGCCGTGCTACGCTCCCAGTGGGGAGCCTTATTCTGTCTTTTCCATGACGGGCTCTTTGTTTGCCCGTGTCCCAACAGGTTGGGGAAAATATACAACAACAACACAACAACACGGTCATCGAACATTATTGTAATTCTTGATATGCTAAGCCTCACTACGAGGTGGAAAATGCCGCGTCTCAGAGAGTGGTGCTACATGAAGATAACCTAAACTAGGAACAGACGTCCACCCTGAAGATGTGGAACGTGTCCGAGCTCGCCTGGTGCGAATTTTGACACATACTAGTAATATATCACACCTTAATACTGTTAGAGATCTTCTCAAAAGGGGATAGCAGTCCACACAGATCACCCCCGATTGTGAGGGATGAACCTGTACTTCAGTAGCATATAGAGATCTCTTCAAATGGTGAGGGATACTTTTTTACACTCCAACCTGTATTATAGTAGCCTACAGAGATCTCTTCAAGTGATGGGGGATACTTTTTTTTACACCCCAACCTGTACTATAGTAGCCTACAGAGATCCCCCCAAATGGTGAGGGATACACTTTTACAGGCCAAGCTGAACATTTATTAACACTCTTGAGTGAATTTCGGTTGAAGTAAGTTGTAACAAATTTGATTCAGCATTCATTTTTAGGGGGTAAATGTCTGTCTCATTTTGTCCACCGTTATGTGAAAATATTTAACTTTAGAAGAACTTGTAGAAGTGAAGGTGTTAAATCTTCTATGTACTCGTATAGAAAGATTAGTAATAAATGCAGGTGAAACGTGTCTTAATCAAGGGCACGACAGTAAAGATGGTGTTAAAAGCATTTTATTCTCTATTGTAGGTTATTGTTGAAGTAAAAGAAAGAGGCGCCCGGTCCCATTGGTGCCTAAACTGCTGGCAGAGTTTGTGCTGTGTTGTGTTGTGTGGGGAAAAACACACATCGTTTCTATATTTCACAGGGATTTGTTGTGCCTATATGGTGGTTCTTCTGCTCTGTGTTTGTGAACGATTATATTTACTAACCGACTCGCAACAGAGTGTTCCTGAATGCGGCCTTTCTTCTCTCATTCTTTTATTAAGAATTTTTTTCTGGCCTATCTTCCTCATGCTTCACCCTCCTTCGTCATTGCTGTCTGCGCCATCACTCCCTCAGGACCCTCCCTGTCGGCTGATGGTGTCTGCTCGGAACCCCAGCTGAGTGGAGGGCATCGTTCACAAAGTAGGATGTGCAGATAAAGTCGTTCTTCTCTCAGTCTCGCAGTGAAATGGATCTCCCCATTTTCTGTGCTCTCGTTCTTTGGTTCCATCACTCTTCTTGCCGACACTTCAGCCACCTTCCGCATCCCTCTTCCCTCCTTGCCCTCACAGTCTACCATCCGCTTTGCTTGGCGATGATGGTTACTGGTGGGAGTAAGTGCGATGATTAGTGCGTGGTGTGTCTCAAAATCATTAAATTCTTAGTGGAATCAGTGACCACGAGGAATCGAGTCCAGCCAATTTTTTTTTCGTAATATAATCTAAAATGTCTTCAATAATGCAGATTTTGAAAAGGAATAGTATAAGTGAACGTTTGTTTCCAATACTACATCAAGAAGTCGAAGGAAATATACAACACAATCAGTGCAGCCGATCCGGTACTCTACCTTGAAAATTAGTAAAAGAAGATTACACACCATCTCAGTCTTGATTTCAAAACAGTTCTTTTCGTAAGTTTCAATACAACAAAAGTTATCTCGAGGACTGGGTGCACCTCAGTCATTTCTCACTGGGTTGGAACTGAAAAGAATGGATCTAGAGGAGATTAGATCCTGATTAGAAGAAATGTAAGGAGAAAGGGAAGCGAGATGGAGAAAATTGAAGAAAACGGGAATTTTTGACCACGGAAAGTTTTCCATAAGAAACACGAGAAGGAAAAGAGAGAGAGAGAGAGAGAGAGAGAGAGAGAGAGAGAGAGAGAGAGATTCAGAGTGAGCATTAAGGAGAGTTTTGTTGAGAAAATGTGATGCAGAAGGCGGTGGGTCAGGCAATGTGGTGTTAAGAATAATAGTAGAGATCGTTTAGTATGTTCAGGGTATTGCTTCAAGGCGTACAGTGTTTGTGATGTCATAGAGAGAACATATCATATAACATGGCACAGAAAAAAAGAAACAGAGATGCATGCAAACAGTCGAGGCATAGATTAGTTGGATGAGCCATACAGATATATTAAAAGGAGTCACAGAAACACCGCATTAAACTCAATCATTTCCGGTTAACACAAAAAAAGCTTACTGCATAATTACATGTAGTGTGTGATGAGTAATATACACAAAGCAAGTGTGTTTGTGTCAATATGAAACGTTTTATTATTATGCATTTTTATTATGTTTCCGATTTTGGCGATTCTGGGCATAGACTACACTGCAGAGTTCATTTCTGTTGATCAGGCAATGCTCTATGTATTACACACCTTCACACGCCACCGTTTCAGCATTAATAATCGCCGTTCATATGCAAAACACGCCATAGTTGTCTTGCTGAAAAGAGGTATGTTTTAACGAGCGTGGTCTTTTATGTCAATGGGTCATGTGGAAGATCAGTAAAGACTGTTTTAACGAATCTGAAGTCCACTAGTTGTCCCATGTCCCAGCCAGGGAGCCACATCGCAACCTTTTGATCGGTAGCCCACTGTTATATGCGTGCCACCACCAACCCCTCCGGTAATTTATCTAAAGTATTTACATCCGATATAAATTTCTGATATGATTTTATTTATGATTTTAGCATCATTATTTATTTCCACAGTGTTTTGGTATTTCACAGAGCAACAAATACATATATAAATAAAATGCTTATATGCATGAAAATATACCTTCCTGAACCTGGTAAAATGTTAGGCGATGTACAGCAGGGGTTTGGGGAGAGGCAGTCAGAGAAGGAAGCAGAAAATGAGACAATCAACGAACCAGGACAGTAGGTACTTGAGGGAAAAGAAGACAAGGTCACAGGAAAAGGAAGAAAATAGAGAAAAGATGGCAAAAAGAAAGAAGAATGGGGAGAAACAAGAATATGAAGTAACCAGCAGTCAGTGACGATGCCAAACATGGGAAGGAGAAGGAGAGAAATGTAGGCAAGAATAAACCCAAGTAAATAGGTAGACACGGAAGAAAACAAGGGAGGAGGCAGGGAGGGAATGTAGGCAGGAGAGAAGTTAGGAAGCAGACTGGAAGGCAGGAGGTTGAGGGACGAGGGTTAGCCACTTCATACAGATGACATAAATTATGTTTTTTTTATTGACATCGGACACTCTACCTTGCAAGAGCGAATGTTTATTCTAAGATGAAAAAATCATCTGGAGAAAAAAAAGGAATTAAGGAGTTAAACAAACAAGCCCGAAGAAAATAAGCAACAATATTGGAGTAGGTAGTAGTAGTAGAAGTAGTAATGGTAGTAGTAGTAGTGGTGGTGGTTGTCGTGATAGTAGTAATATCAGAAGAGGAACAAGTAGTAGAAGCAATATAGTTGTAGTAGTAGTAGTAGTACTCGTAGTATTAGTAGTAGTTGTTGTTGTTGTTGTTGTTGTTCTTATTGTTGTTATTGTTATTAGTGTTATTATTTATCTTACTGTTATTGTCATTGTTACTGCTGTTTTTTTGGTGGTGATATACGGTAGTAATAATTGCATCTGTGGCCCCAGCATCATTTGAATGTGAACCCAGTTGACTGCTTGCTAGAGTTGCCTCTCTTGTACAGCCTAGTTAAGTGATGTTTGTATAAGTTAGCAAGCAGACCTCCCAGTCATATTGGTGACACCACGTGACACCATTCCCCTTCAACACAGGAGGAAATTGGTGCAGTGAAATAAGAAAATGAAGACAGTACAGGTAAAGGGGAAAGAAAGACAACTGGGTAACAGGAGGGAGGCACGCAACATTAGTTGAAGACCCTTATTCCAAAAACGAGTTTTTCATTTTGTTCCTTCTGTTCATTTAATTCAGCCTTTGATACGTTTTTCAGTAAGAACGACTAAATTATACTCTTTATAAATCCCAAAATGTTATGTGTCTCTCTTAATATGAATAATTTTGTTTCTACTAGTATCAGGAACAATTATAAAAAGTCAACGCAGTGAAGGGTTAAAGAGGGATGTAAGAAAAATGAGAAGTCGATGACTGGTAAAATCAGGAGGCACAGATACAAAGGGTCCTGCTGAACACACTTGTTCCACACTGGTCTTTGTTCCACATGTGCTGCCATCGTAATATTGAAAGGACTTGGAACGCACCTCCAACATATTAATAATTTAATGTCTATTCCGTTTACATGAACAACACGAATTACATATTTTGGATATCGTCGGGAGTGCTGGCGTGTGGCATGTGTGTGGGCTTGGCAAGGCGGATACATATGTAGGACATCAGCGTCCCCTTGTATAAATGCCAGTGCTTGAAAAGTTTACCTTCCACCAACCAATCTTCTTACGCACACAGTTCCTTTGGTTATATATAGACCGCTTGCCTACCTTGAGAGTGCAAAGGAAGACATGGTCATAAGGAATTATTACTTCCGCCAACGAAGTTAGAGGATGTTATATATTCACCTAGGTTTGTCTGTTTGTCAAGACGATATCTCCAAAAGGTCTTAATGAATGTCAATGAAAGTTTGTGGAAGGATGGGCCATGAGCCCATAAAGAATTGATTAAATTTTGGGGCGGATCCTGATCCTGCTTTGGCATTGGCGAAGGTATGCGCTCTCAAAGTGCTTTCTATTATTACAATTATTATTATTATTATTATTATTATTAGTAGTAGTAGTAGTAGCCGTAGTAGTAGTAGTAATAGTAGTTGTAGTAGTAGTAGTAGTAGTAGTGAAGGCTTTGGTAGTAGTAGAAGTAATAATAATAGCATATAACTGCTTCTATCATCATCACCATTTTATTACTTTTTTAAACCCTGAAAACCATACCTGCAAACTGAAAAGTTTGCTATGCTTGAAAATATCTGATGCTATGAATTTGAGTCAGTGTACTGCATTGTAGTTGAGCCTGACCTGCTCCCATGCCTCCTTTACCACCATTATCTTTTTTTTTTTTTTTAATGACAGAACAGAGGAAGGAAAAATAAATGAATAAAAAAAAAATAGTCCATTCGCCAGATAACTGGCGTCCTCCATTCATATAATATCTCGCTTTAGTGGTACTGTTGCCACACAAACAACCAGCAGTCACACTGAGAGCACATTCCTCCGTCATCACCAATGAAATTTTAGATTTAGTGTTGATATATCTCATTAATACCTGGCGAATTCTTTTATGATCTTAGTCAGAGTGTTATATCTAAGGTCTTAGTTTGCCCTGTTTCTGAATATGGGAGATCGCTCACCTTCGCCAACGCCATTGAGATTTATAATTTATTCCTGCATCCGTATCCAGATCCACATTAATATATAATCAACTCTTCTTTAACCCAATGCCCACCTATATTCCTCATTACAATGAAATTCCAAAACAACTTTTTGAGATATCATGTCCAAAGACAGACGGGCAGACAGTCAGACATGGGTGAATTGATAATTTCCTCCAGCTTCGCTGGTGTAAGCAGTGTTAGTGACAATAACTTTTTTACTGAACGCTGTTATTTTCAGTGTAAACTTACTCCATGTCTTACTGTTTTGCTTGGTACGACAATAAATATTACATGTTGTTGCCATTATTGATATTGCTGTTCTGCATTTTAATGGACGTCAAATGATCAAGGCTTTAGATCATGCTGAATCAAATGTGGTATGTTTTGCCGAACATCATCAAAAGAATGTAACAGTCCCATGTAGATTCCAAATAGCGGTAAACCAATTCATCATCATCATCATTATGAACATTCATGCTCGTGCCATTTCAACGAGGTTTATTTGAATCAGAAACAGAGATTAAAAGCCAAAAAGTAGGTGAAGCAATTGAGAGACTGCGAATTATATTTCCATACAATCATTCATTTATCATGCAATCCACCAAATTTCTCGACTCACTGACCAGGAATGACTAGTCACATGTAAGCTTCGGCTTCTTTAAGGATAAAAAAGTGCAGTTTATATCATTTACATCATCATTCATAATTCATTCCGCCAGTTCTATCCTTCATCAATCTCTTGGCCGACTCTCAGTCCATATCCGCTCCTTCTGTCACTTTCATTTTCCTATGTACTACATAATCTTTTCATAATCATTGTGAAAACCATTCTTCTTCTGTTACTAAATCATACAAGTAAATACCCCCCAGCTCCATGATCAGTTAACACCTTTTTCACATCCTTGACGATTCTCCCTATGTTTAACTTATGCTGTCTACCTTTATGCTTAATAAAGAAATGTTGAGCATACACAGGTAAACGCAATGAGTTTCCTCTTTGCAGGCTAGGGCGGAGATTGATACTCTTGCAGTTAAATCGGTTGTGGCGGCAGATATAACGAGAGGGATGTACCGCTGTCGCATTAGCAGCTGCAGACGGTTTAACATCCACCACACAAAAAGATGGTGTGACACCGAATGGGTATTTCAGTGGGACTGCTAACACACTAACAATCAAGACCCCTTCGTAACCATGACTTATTTTTGCAAGAATGGTATGAAAAACATAATATTTTCCTATGTCTGTCGCTCTTTCTGTAAGAACAGAGCTTAGATGTGAGAGGAAGTTATCAAAGACTTTTTCACATCACTCAAAGGGAAAATGTTTTGTCTTTTCTCTACTTCTTGATGCTGGTATTAGGCTTTATGTTATTCTCTTCGGTCTTCTTAGCTCCGCTCGTTGTCACGGCCTCAAGTCTTTAATTATGGGGAAGTTGGCCTGAAAATACTAAGCATATACTGTTCTAACGTAAAAGAATCCAATTGCCGGAATCACCAATGTATTTGCCCCCAAAAGTTTCCTCTCTAGTTTGTTCTGTCTTTGCAAGAACGATAATGAAAATGGAGAAAGGGGAGTTTTCAATATCATTTTTTTTTTAACTTAAAAACGGAGAACGAGTTAAGTTATTGACTGACCGTAAGTTTGTTTGTGAATCCGAACTTGGATCACACCAGCACTACTAGAGGTGTGGTAGTTTGGTTTGATGATGTGATCTGGTGGTGGAAATTTTGGACGAGGTATCCGTGTTAGTAGTAGTGATGGCAATGATGGTAGCGATAGTGGTGGTAATAGTGTGATCTATTGGTGCTGATAGTTTTGTTGTATTGAGAAGGATTGAGTAATCTTGGTTTAACAGCATTAAATTCAGACTGACTACTAATGGTAGTTGCCTACAACTGAATCATAGTTTAATGATTTGACGATTCGAACCATGTGCTATGTTAGCAATGATGTCTTTTTTGTGGTCTTAAATATTCCATTGAGCACTCTTTTAGTACGAGAAATATTATGGTATTCTAAACGTGATTGTGCCTGTGAAGGTCCTGTTCTTCTGTTATATTGCTGAGTCGTCCATCATTCACTCATTCGATGCACTTCTGCCTTCAGGTGACTCTCCACTGAGGGGACAAGCCAATTTTTTCTCTGTAACTCAGGAAACCATTTACAGTGCTGAGTGGGAACCATATAACGGGGTGATGTCTAGCATACTATGGTGCCCGGGTTACATGGGTGGCTTCTATCTTGGAACCAATCGTTCACACTTTTCCCCGGGCCTCGCTGTGGTCAGGTTGTCTGCCACAGGAGCATCAGTTCACTGCATGGGACTACCCTGCCGGAGCGGTTAATTACCTTCTGTTAATGGACCTACTTGGCCAGTCAGACTGTGGCCATTCTACTACTACCATTATAACTACTGCTATCTGTGTCAGTCTTTCAGAACTGATCTACACTTCTGAATGACTGAAGTAGCTCTGTCTGAAGGATAAAGTTAAGACTAATGTTTTAACTTAAATTACCAAGCCATGAGGGAGCCAACTAAGTGTATGCATAGAGTGTCTTTAATGTTTTTGCGTAGTCACTTAAGATATATTATACAGAAATAATTTGAGAGCTGTGCACAGCAGGAGTACAGTTCAATGCCCACGGTATCTTAAATAGTGACTCTGGTAAGTCTGATCCTTGCAGCTGGTGACGTCCAAAACTTAATTAATTTTATATAAATTGAAATAATACATTTTTGTTCAGCGTTGAAGATACATTGCAATATTCTGGTGCAAAAAAAGACTGTAAATCCGCCGCCGTTGTACACATATTTTAAAGCAGCAAGTGAGTCGATCAGTATAATTCCTACTGCTGAAGACAGTTATTTATCCTTCAGTGGTCAAGAACAACAGCTTCAGGTAAAGAAGAAAATCAGGATACGGCACTGGGTTTTCAGTTCTAGTTTTTTGTATTCTTGGACGCAAATTTTTCGGCGAATACATGGAGCTCAGAACAAATACCGTATAATCTTATATATTGTCCCGATTACCAACATAAGTACTTCGCTTAGTTCATAGGTCTCTTGATTAGTTTCTCTTATTGCATGGCTTCTTTTCCATATATAATTGCTATATCTGCTGGTCTTGTAGTAGCGTCCTAATAATTTTTCCGCTCATTGCTTCTTAACTTCACTCTGCCCTTCTTTGGTACGCTTCTTTCTTCTCCATCCTTCAGTATCTCTTTTCTTGTGTGTAGCTCTCTTTAGTCATTGGCAACTTCGTCACCTTCCTTCCACTCTGTTCTTTCATCACTTGCATTCTGTCTGACCTTCCTCTTTTTTCCTTCTTTTAATAGTTCTTACTTCTTCCTTCTTGCCACAATCAACTTTTGCTCTTTATTAATTCCTTCTCCTCTTTCTCCTTCCACCTATTCATCACTTCCAACGTTTTCTCCCTCACTCCCTCACAAGTCCTGTGGGTCGCGTAAATCCAAATGCATTTACAGACCTCGCTTCCCTGCTGCCAGAAACCTACCTCTTTTTCCGGCCTGGATCAAAGTGGAGCAAAATTAATTACACCGCTTAGCATAGCCTTGTAGAGGAGTTACATATTTTCCCCATGATCTGAAACAGCCTTAGTGGGTAACTTCTTTGTATTATATTAGTAAGTCCAGTAACAATACATTTAGCATCAGTTAGGCATGCCAAATAATGCAGTGCGACATTACGATTATATAATATGGCCATAGCTTGCTGAGACCCTGAGATTCCTGGTAGGAGAGGGACCAACTGAAGTATTGTTTCTTTGATCAATGAGGGTCGTTGTGGATGAGAGGGGAGATGGAACAAGACAAGAACTGGGACTTTCATGCATTACCCAGAAGGTGTGTTGTGGGTCTGATGGCTTCTAGCATTTTAGGTACTGGCTAGACTGGGAGGTAGAGCAAAAAAAGATTCAGGCGTGGAAGACCTATGTGACGAAGAAAAGGAAGAAAAGAAGAATAAAACAGAGTGTCAGGGAGCTATTTTTGCAGCAACGATATTATTTTTACCCCACAGGCACCATGAACGCCTGGTTATGTGAATGACTTGGTTTGTGAGGTGAGGCCTATAAAACGAAGGTTTGCACAGTGACTGAAATTGTGTATTCCAACTTTCATTTGCCGTTTCACTGATATTTTCCTTCCTCTGTACATTCCTGCTCTTAAATCGAGATCCTTCTTAACCAGAGAATAAGTGTGCAATAACGATAACGTTGATGATGATGGTGATGATGATGTGGGATATCACATTCAACCCTGGTATATTAATAGCAGCAGTGACAGTTTTACTAAATTACGAGGTCATTTCATGGCTGTAAACCTGTTTCATCAAAATTTACATTTCTCACGCTAGTTCCTGCAACACTGTGGCTCAGAATCACGGTATTAAAACCAACAGATACACTTCAATAACCATCCGTACATCATCATATTTCTATGAACTGATTGCCTCTGAATATCCGGATAACGCCCTTCACTATTCGTGTTTCATAAGCACGCAGAAGGGTCGATTTTGGCTATGAGTCTTACTTTCCGTAGGATGATGAATTTGTAATTTAGGAGGAGACTTAAATGGTAATGTAGGCGAAGCAGTTCAAGGATATGAAGGGGTACATAGGGGATGTGTATATGGTATAAGGAATGAGGAAGGGGAAAGGATACTCCAGTTTGAGGAGGCAATGAACATGATTGTGAGCAACACAAATTTTAGGAAAAGAGAATTGTTTGATTACATAAGCACCTGGAGGAAACAGTAGGCAGATAGACATTTCCTGGCCAGGAGGGCTGATAAGAGTTGGTAAGAGATGTTAAAGTTATAGGGAGCGAGGAGCGTGTGCAGCAACACAAGTTATTGATATGTGACATGATGCTTAGGAAGCGGGTGATGAAAACGCGGACCTATGCACCTAGGAGGAAAATATGGAAGCTGAAGAATCAAGCAGTAAAGGATACCTTTCACACCGACGAGAGTAGAGTGTGGCTGAACAGGAAGCCGTTGAGAGAAGTGTTAATGAACAGTACAGAGTTCTCAAAAAGTCTCCTGAGAGCTGACTCGGTGTGAGGATGGGCATGGGACCCCTTAATCCATGAAGTAATTAGGTGGCGGGATGAGGGTGTCGAAGCTAAAGTTAAGGAGAAAAGAAGCCTTTTCCAGGAATAGAAAAAGGGTGGTAACAAAGAGAAATACTTGGCTGCCAAGCACAGGGCTAGAAACGAGGTTTACAGGACAAAATCTGAGTCTCAGAGACTTTTACTTGATAACTTAAATAGTGTGGAAAGAAAGAATATGATATTTAAGGAGGCAGCTCGGATAAAGAAGGAAACAGGGATATCATAAATGAGCAGTGTGTGAAGAATGATGAAGGAATTTTAGTGGTGAATAGAGGTGATATTAAAGTCTCTTGGGGACAGCATTACAACCGGTTGTTGAATGAGGAGTTTCACTGCAACAGGAAATGTTTGGAGCCAGCACATCTGGTGTATGGCCCTTGGCCTTTGATTGACGCTGCTACTGTAAGCTGGGCAATAGGTAGATTGCAGGTGAAGACTGCAGCAAGTGTGTCTGGGTTGGCTGCTCAAATGCTGAAAGCCTCAGGAGATATAGGAGTGGGGTTAGTTACTGACTTGACCAATACGATTATATGTAAGTGTGTTGTTCCAGATGACTGGCTGAAGACTGTAATTGTAAATGTGTACGAGGGGAAGGGTGAGTCCATGGAAAGAGGAAATTATACAGGCATAAAGCTTTTGACGAGGTAATGAAGGTATTGGAGAGTGTTGTAAAATGTATGATGAGAGAAACAATGAATATTGATGAGATACAGTATTGGTTTATGCCAGGCAGAAGGACAACTGATGCCATATTCATTGCTCACCAGCTTCAGGAAAAATATATAGGAAAGAAAAGCGATATGTACTTTGTTTTCTGTTGATTTGGAGAAGGCCTTTGACGGAGTCCCCAGGGAGATGGTGAAGTGGGCAATGAGAAAGCTTAGAATCGAGGTGTGGCTGGTCAAGGTGGTTATGGCTATGTATATGGGTGCTTGCACCCAGGTAAGGGTAAATGGAGATTTGAGTGATGAGTTTTCCGTGAATATTGGTGTGCATCAGGGTCAATCTTGAACACCTTGTTGTCTATCATGGTACCCGAAGCTCTCTCACATGACTTAAGAAATAGACTCCCGTGGGAGATGTTATATGCTGATGATTTGATGTTGACTGCACAGAGTGAAAGGGAATCGGAGAAAAGATTTAGAAAGTGGAGAGATGGTATGGGGCACAAGGGCTTAAGAGTAAATGCAGATAGGACAAAAGTGATGGTATCTTGGGCAGGTGGCGGTGCTGTCAAAGAAGAGGGAGAGTGGCCAAGTGCGATTTGCGACAAGGACGGGGGACGTAAGTCCATCTTGTGCAGTGTTTGTGATAGGTGGGTGCATAAGAGATGTAGTGGTATTAAAGGTAGACTGCGAGGTAAGGCTGATTTCATGTGTGTGGTGTGTCAGAGAGACATTGTGGAGATTGTCAGGCATGAAAGGATTGATACTGTTGGTGAGTCTCTTGAGTGTGTGGAAGAGTTTTCTTATTTGGTACATGGTAAGTTCTGAAGGTGTTGGCTGGAGCTAGCTCTGTGGCTAGAGTGGAGAGCGGTTTGAGAAGTTCAGGGAACAGTTGCCTCTCCTGACATTGAGAGGGCTCTCCCTCCGCGCTTAGGGATCTTTGTATGCAGCATATGTTAGGAGTGAAATGCTCTATGGTAATGTGCCCTGGGCAGTAAAGGAAGAAGATATTTGCAGGCTTAAATTAACAGAAATGGCAATGACTAGGTGGATGTTAGTGCATCCTTGAGTGTGAGACCTGGGGGTGCTAGGTTTACGATGGAATGGTTGACAGGTAGCATGGAACTGGAGTGTATTGGTGTTGTCATGAGGAAAGGTAGATTGAGATGGTTTTGACATGTGGAAAGGATGGTGGATGATAAATGGGTGCAGAGAGTGAGAAATGTTAGCATTAGGGGTCGGGTTGCGAGAGATAGACCGCAGAAGACATGGGACGAGGTCATTGAGTGTGACCTCAGGGATAAGAGGTTGAAAGTGGAAGCTGCCAGAGATCGAGCAACGCAGACAGGCATTATTATGTGACCAAGGCCGACCCTTGCAAGCATGTTGGAACCTTTAAAGGTGAAACGAAACGGTTTTAGCCTTTTTTATTCCATCCACCTCATTTCATATTCTGATATTCCTCTTATGCTTCTGCAACCGTTTCGTACAATATATCCATTTACTCATTAACTTCTTTTCAAGGAGTCTTCCTCTCCTTCCTTCTCGTCATGAACCGTCATAGTACATTTGTTCATCCCACTTCACGACTTTATTGAGCATTCCTTGTGTTTCCACCAGTCTTTCATATTTCTATTTTTGCTTCCCTGCTTATAATTATTTTCTCCATCTTTCCTATTCTAAGAAGAAACTGGACATGTACCTCGAAGAGACTGGTATCGTTTAGTTAAGATGGAGCAATTATTGTATATTCGCGTCTACATTCATCTATTCATTAAACGCAATACACCTACTCTAGTAATTAACATAGATATATTTTAAGGCAAATATAATAGATAAATATTATTTTCATCTGCTTTATATTTTAAATAATATCAGTAAAAAAAGTGCGCGCATATAAGTATGTAGCACGATGCCTAGATTCTCCATTTCAGTATTATTCTACTTTCTGCCGATTTTATAACACTTCCATCAGGTTTTTCAGTTCTGCAAGGTATTGCTTCCTCTCTTGGTTATATACGGCAGATGCCGGAGGGTCTGGAGGGTGGAGGAGAGAGCCTTCTGCCGTGCTATCCTTTTCTCCTTCTCCCATAATACTAAGGCCGGACGGCCTCGTAGGGACAGTAAGCTCTGTGTGTTTTTTGTGTCTCTGTATCTCTGTGTAACACTCTCTCTCTCTCTCTCTCTCTCTCTCTCTCCCTCTCTCTCTCTCCCCCTCTCTCTCCCTCTCCCCCGCTCGCTCTCTCCCTGTCCCCCTTTCCCGTCCCCACTGCTACTCTACTTCACCTCTTTTTCCTCTATTTCATTTTCTATGTGTANTCTCTCTCTCTCTAAATAGATAGATAAATTGAGAGAGAGAGAGAGAGTGAGAGATCTGCTTCTAAGGTTTCTTTCCTAATTGTCTCTTTACCTTCTCCCTCATTCAGTCAACACTTTTTTCTGTCCTTATTTGCTCAGTTTACTTCTCTTAAGCTCTCACCCTCCCCTTGACACACAATGTCTCTCAGTTACAGCACAGTCTTCCCGTCCTTCCTCCACACTCACAATACTCATCTATATCACCAGAGGAGTGGAAATCAGCCTCATAACATCACCCATTCAGGTTTGTAATATCCAACCCGCTAATGTCCGTGTGCTGGGGATAACGAATAAGGCATTAGAGATGGCAATGTGAGCCCGGGAAGCTAAAAGCAGTGCAAATAACCTGACACGTTGATCCATACCTCATTACCGGCTCGGGTGTACAATACACTCTGACGCTGAACTGATGATGGAGAAAAGAGTCTAAATTTCTGAGAGAGGGAAAGGCAGGAATGAAGATGGGAATCAAGTAGAATCGACATGACAAGAGTAAACCAGAAAGAATAGAACAGGAAAGACACTGTCGCAGTGCATGGAATAATGAAGATTGTTTTCAAGTGTCAAGCATGTTGGAGCCTTTAAAAATGAAACGAAACGAACGACCCTGCTGCAAATATGCCATGGGTTTCCTGTAAGCCAAGAAACCATTTACAACGCTGAGTGGTAACCATATAACCAAATCATACGTGCTCCCTACGTGTCAACAAGTGGGTTGGTGGAGGGTTAGTTCCACTCCCTGTAAAACAAATAACTCAAAGTCAAATGGCCACCCCTTACGGGATTAAGGCGTCTGGCAATAGATAGATAGATAGGATAACCGGGAAGAGGAAATCTGCTGGGATTGAACGAGTGCAAAGCATTCTCTGTTCTCTGACGAGAGCTTCCTAACCAATTAATTGGCAGTTTAAGTTCACAGCTAAAAGGGATGGCCTGAGTAGGACAAACTTTCCTGTGCAAGAAGTTTACTCTCTCTCTCTCTCTCTCTCTCTCTCTCTCTCTCTCT
>JAGKTI010020584.1:0-16245 GCA_018397915.1 Birgus latro | reverse complement strand
TTGGGCAGTGTGATGAGTAAGGATGGAAGTCTGGAGGGTGAAGTGCTTGAAAGGGTGCAGCAGGGAAGGAAGGTTGCTGGTTCGTTGAAAGCAGTGATAAGAAACAGGGAGGCGAGCATGGAAGTGAAAAAGTTGTTTCATGACAGTATTGTGATACCAACTCTAACATATGGAAGTGAAGCTTGGACCCTGTTGGAAGGACAGAAGTCAAGAGTGAGAGCAGTGGAAATGAGTTATTTGAGAGGAGCATGTGGAGTCACATGGAGAGACAGACTAATGAATGAGGAAGTGAAGGAGCGTTGTGGTGTGGTTGAGGACGTGATAGGAAGCGTTAGGAGAAACACGTTAAGGTGATTTGGGGATGTGGAGAGGATGGGGAGTGAAAGACTGATGAGGAGAGTGTATGTGAGTGAGGTGGAGGGGGCGAGAGGGAGGGGGAGGCCGAGGATGAGATGGAGGGATGGAGTGGAGAGGTATAAGAGAGAGGGGGGTGTGAGTTGGGAGCGTGGTAGTGAAATGGCAGGGGACAGAGTGACATGGAGGTGATTTGTTTGTGGCCACCCTGTGCGGGATTGAGGTGTCTGGCGATAGATAGATAGATAGAACAAGTTTTCAATTTTTGCCAGCACAAAATTAACAATAGTCCTTCTTCCATATGCAGTAGCAACATTAGCATCCCTTTTATGTTTTCATTCTTTGACTATATGGTACAAATGGACAGTTCATTTTCACTTAAGCTTTTGGGCCACTTGTGTCACACCAACTTTATTTCACAACCTGCCAGGTATTTCATCTTTTTGTTTTAAATGTTAATGCATTGCAGGAATGATGCGAACCTTGATCCTGAAACCACTACATCCCTGTACAAGTTTTGTTGTACCCGCTCTTCCATTGCACACCATTCTTGGGTGGGATTGGTCATGATGATGATGATGTTAATGCTTAAGTTTTACATTCATCTCCAGGTATGGAGAGGGGCCATGCTAACACAGTAGCATGATTACTACTAAGCAGTGCATTAAAAAAAAAAAAATAAAATCTGTAGGAGGTAAGCAATGGAAATGATAAAGCTGGAATGGCTACTGGGAATATGTCATGTGCAGCATGACAGCAGTAGTTTCTGGGTCATATCCACTTGAGCCCTGCACTGTACATATATTTTGGTGCTTTGCAAGTTGTGTAACTTTTAACCACACCATTTTATGGAAAACTGCACATAGCAAGTGCAGATTGGAAAAATACTTTCTGCATTACAGCAGGTGGAGAAGAACTTCCCATGGTGTTAACTCATCATAGTGATAGTTAAGTGACTCTGGTTATTACTGTTCATGCAGTGTGAGCCAGATATAGTGTTGAGGTAGGCAGATGAGGGATTTTACCTGGCCCGGCCTCCATTCTGAGCCAGTGGTACTGTGCATCCTGTAGTTCTCTGCCATCCATACTGACGCTGGTGGGGAGCAAGAAGGCTGCCTCAGTTTGGTGAATATTTGCATTAGCCTCTGTCCCCATAAATGGGAGATACTGGGGTGGCAGAGTGCACAGAGAACATGTCATGATGTGTTCAGCCATCAAGATAGTGGCTGGGAACCATTGAATTTGAAGCTATCCCTTGTGGGGCTGTGGGACTTTCTTCAGTACTGTGTCCACCATATCAGCACTGTGGTGGAAGGGAGACAGGGTGAATTTTCATCAGTGTCAGTGCTTAGTGCCAGTGAGCTGGCAGGGTAATGGCAAGGCATATCTATCAGAGATGCCAAGTTAGAGGGAGCTGAAAGAGGTCTGTTCACTAGTGTTGCCCGCACTTGGAACTTGGCATTGAGCTCTCCCATGTGGTAGACAGTGCTTCACTAGGGTCAGGCCCACAGTGAGGTGCAGGGAAATATGAAAAGGTATGGCTCATCAGTGGATGTTGTAGTCTTCTCATCAGCCCTGTCCTTGTAGTTTTTTTTTTTTTTTAATGCAAGGAAGAAGGAACCAAAGGCCATGAGCCCACAAACTGTTCCTTCCAAGAAAAAACAGAAACATTACAAAAGAGAGCCAAATTCAAGATCCGTTCATTTTGAGATGCCTGGACACACTGCGTTTGAAAGACTGGAAATTATAAGAAGTAGGAAATACAGACAGAGGAAGACAGTTCCAGAGTTGACCTGTTGCATAAATGAAGGACTGAGAGTAACAGTTAACTCTTGCAATAGAGAATTGGACAGAAAAGGGATGAGAGTTTGTTGCTAGACGGGTGCTACGTGCCCGTCGTAGAGGTGGAGGGATGCAAGCAGACAGTTCAGAGGAACAGTGACCATTGAAGGAGCGATAGAAGAGAGATAAAGAAGCAACAGTGCGGCGAAGAGACAAAGGTTGAAGGGAATCAGTAAGAGGAGGAGAGTTAATAAGACGAAAAGCCTTTGACTCCACCCTATTGAGAAGAACCGCATGTGGGGAGCCTCCCCACACATGAGAGTTGTACTCCATACACGGGCGAATAAAACCCGTGTACAAGGTCAACATTTGTGCAGGGGTAAAGAATGCTTGGAGTCGGCCCAGCACACCCAATCTCTTGGAAGCAGATTTCACAAGAGATGTAATATGTTCTTTCCAAGATAAATCCCGAGTGAATGAAAACCCAAGCATGTTCAAAGATGATGCAGGACCTAGCTGAATGTTGTTAAACATTAGTGTGTACTCTTGTGGAAGATTTTGTCAGGTTGATAGGTGTAAGAACTGAGTCTTTGATGCATTAAACACAACAAGATTATTTTTACCCCATTCAGCGATGCAAGCCAAGTCAGACATTAGGTGTGCCATAGCCTCATCCCTTTTTTTTTTTCTTTTTTTTTTAAATGCGAAGATGGAACCAAAGGCCATGGGCCTGCATACTGTTCCTTCCAAGAAAAAGCAAAAAACAATACTAAAGAGAGCCAAATTCAAGATCCATTCATTTTGAGATGCCTGGACACTGCATTTGAAAGACTGGAGATCATAGGAAGTAGGAAATACAGACAGAGGAAGAAGTTCCAGAGTTGACCAGTTGCATAAATGAAGGACTGGGAGTAACGGTTAACTCTTGCATTAGAGAGTTGGACTGAAAAGGGATGAGAGTTTGTTGCTAGACGTGTACTACGTTCCCGTCGTAGAGGTGAAGGGATGCAAGCAGACAGTTCAGGGGAACAGTGACCTTTGAAGTAGCGATAGAAGAGAGATGAAGATGCAGCATTGTTGTGAAGAGACAGAGATTGAAGGGAATCAGTAAGAGGAGGAAAGTTAATGAGATGAAAAGCCTTTGACTCCACCCTATTGAGAAGAACTGCATGTAGGAAGCCTCCCCACACATGAGAGTTGTTCTCCATACAGGGGCGAATAAAACCCTTGTACAAGGCCAACAACTGTGCAGGGATAAGGAAGGTTCGGAGTCGGCTTAGCACACCAGATCTCTTGGAAACGGATTTCACAAGAGATGTAACTTCTTCTTTCCAAGATAAATCCCGAGTGAATGAAACCCCTAGCATATTCGAGGATGATGCAAGACTGAGCTGGACATCATTAAACACTAGTGGGTACTCCTGTCGAAGATTTTGTCGGGTTGATAGGTGTAAGAACTGAGTCTTTGATGCATTAAAAATAAGAAGATTATTTTTACCCCAATCGGAGATACGAGCCAAGTCAGACATTATGTGTGCCATAGCCTCATCCCTTATTTGTTGAAGTAACTGCTGAGATGGACGTTGCGGGAACCGAATGGAAAGGTGAAGGGTGGAATCACCAGAATGCGAGTGGATAGGGTTAGATATACAGCTTAGAAGGTCATTGATGAATAAAAGGAAGTGAGTTGGTGACAGGACAGAGCCCTGAGGAACACCAATGTTGATAGATCTAGGAGACAATCGATGGCCGTCTACAACAGCAGCTGTAGAACGATCAGAAAGGAAGCCAGAGATGAAGGCACAGATAGAAGGATAGAAACCGTAAGAGGGCAGTTTGGAAATTAAAGATTTATGCCAGACTCGATTGAAAGCCTTTGGGATGTTAAGTGCAATGGCAAAGCTTTCGCCAAAGTCCTGAAAGAATGAGGACCAGGAGTCTGAAAGGTAGGTGAGAAGATCACCAGTGAAGTGCCCCTGACGGAACCCATACTGACAATCAGAAGGAAGGTTGTGATAGGAAAGATCCTTTAATATTTTTCTGTTAAGAATTGACTTGAAAACTTTTGAGACACACGATGTTAAAGCAGTTGGACAATAGTTACAGGGTTGGGAATGGTCACCCTTCTTTGGGACTTTTTGGGACTGGCTGAGTGAGAGCAAACTTCCAGCAAGAAGAAAAGGTGCAAGTGATAGACAAAGACGAAATAGTTTACCTAGGCAGGGTGTAAGCACAGAAGCACAGTTCTTGAGGACAACAGGAGGGACTCCATCAGGCCTATATGTCTTGTTAGTTTTGAGGCCAGTGATGGCAGAAAATGCATCAGCTGAAGAAATTTTAATGTCAGCATTAGGAAGTCAGAGG
Organism: Birgus latro; assembly: GCA_018397915.1. Lineage (NCBI taxonomy): Eukaryota > Metazoa > Arthropoda > Malacostraca > Decapoda > Coenobitidae > Birgus > Birgus latro. The sequence goes on along the minus strand of JAGKTI010020584.1, from coordinate 11,745 downwards.
GGGGAAGTGATGGAGGAACAGTACTGGAATCGTCTAAGGTGGAGTTGGAGGAGAAAGTCTAAGCAAAGAGATCTGCTTTATCAGTAGAAGAAATAGCTACAGAGCCATCAGAGAAGAAAGGAGGAGGGAAGGATGATGAGGTAAACATGTTAGAAAGGTTTTTGGCAAGTTGCCAGAAGGAGCGGGAAGAATTCGAGTTGGAGAGTTGAGAGAATTTAGCACGGATGAAATTATTTTTAGCAGAGCGAAGGACAGACTTAGCATGATTCCGGGCAGAAACATAAAAAAGATGAGATTCAGGGATGGGTTGGCTCTGGTACTTTTTATAGGCCCTCTCCTTGTTGCAGACAGCATTAGAAGGTGTGTGATTAAACCAGGGCTTTTTTTTTGCATTAGTCAAAGGATATGAGAAGGGAATATATGCTTTCATGCCTGAGAGAATAACCTCCGTAATGCGCAAGGCACACTCAGATAGCTCCCGGCCAGGGAAAATCAAAGAAGTACTGCCTGAGGGCCTCCCAGTCTGCAGCACCATAGTGCCACAGTTGGTGTTTCTTTGGAGGGTCCACAGGCCATACCGGAGCGATAAGACAGGTTAATGTAATGAGGTTGTGATCAGAGGAGCCCCGGAGAGATTAATGGTGTAAGCACAAGGATTAGTTGTAAGGAAAAGGTCAAGTATGTTGGAACTCTCTCCAAGGCGGTCAGCAATACGGGTAGGGTGCTGTACAAGCTGCTGTAGGTCATTTAGGATAGAAAAGATGTAGGCTTGTTCATCTTGTGGATCAGTGAAAGGAGAGGGGAGTCAGAGGTGGTGGTGGATATTGAAATCTCCCAGAATGGAGATTTCAGAGACAGGAAAAATGGATAGTATGTGTTCCATTGTAGATGTAAGATAGTCGAAGAATTTTTCATAGTCAGTAGAGTTAGGGGATAAGTAAACAGTACAAATATATTTAGTCAGAGAATGACAGGAGAGCCGAAGCCAGAGAGTAGAGCATTCAGAAGAGACAAGTTCAGGAACACGAAAGCAAGATACTTCATTGTGTACATATACACAACAGCCACCTTTGGCTTTGAAATGAGTATAGAGAAGGTAGGATAATACAGAAAAGGGTTTGCTGTCAGTTGCCTCAGACAGCTAAGTCTCAGTTAGGAAGAGAAGGTTAGGTTTAGAGAAGAGAGGTGGTGCTCAACTGAGGAAAGGCTGCGAATGTTGCAGAAATGAAGAAGAAGTGAGTCAAACAGTGGTTCCAGGCAGTTCATTGAGTCATCACCAGGAGAGGGGCGGATGGTGGAGGCATTTATGGTCCCACCCCTCGGGGACTCCGAGGTTTAGTATTTAGACGCCATTTTTCTTTCAAATTTTGAAAAGGAAGTGTAATATGTACTGTGCATGTAGTCTGGTGTTGACAGTTAGAGAAACTTGTATTGGAGGGCATGCTGGCCTACTCTCTGTGTTACTGAAACTGAAAAAGTTCAGCAAAGGGTGATGGTCAGAAACTAGTCCTGAGGGCTGATGAAACAGGAGCTCCAGCACTCCCTGTCATGAGCTTTCCATCCACCTTGGAAGTACTGCCCTGCTCGACTGATGCTACAGTCTTCTCCTCCAGTAGTATAAGATAGTTAACTGCCCATGTCACTCCATGCATGGTGCATTACAGGATCAGTATGTCACTCCAAATCCCTAGACTCTGGACTATTCTTTCTGCGGTTGTCCTCTCAGTACAGCCAGTTTTTCCAGAATTGCTTGTTTTTAAACCTTAATATCGTGGAAAGTATACCAGTTAGGGAAACAAATTAAAAACCATATATACTCACCACCTCTTCTACTTGTGAATAAAAGCATCCCCAGGTCTGTTTGTGGTTGCATCAATGGGTAAGGACGAGAAGTAACTTTTGGTGCATGAGGCTGGATATAGTCGTGCATGTGTGCCCGGCCCCGATTTCCGCTTCACTCTCATTGTGATAACTTCTCTATTACTAGATAAACCAGACACAGTTGCATCCAAGGCATGCCCTATGACAGTATTACTGAGCCCTTTCTCAGTATCCTTGGAAAGAGGCTTGACAGGGGTGGATGAGGCAAGGAGTCCACATGAGGCAGGAGCAGAATCATACGAGTGGTTTACGAAAGCATCGTCCTTCACCTGGCAACGTCACAGAGACGACTGAGATATGCTTGCTTCGGGTGGCAGGAGTCTATCCCTACCCTTCAGTGATGAGATCAAGTGGCAGCCACTTCAAACTGTAGCGTGAAAACACTTGCGGTTATATCCGATACCCAGCGTCCCTGGCCCACCAGTTTTGCCTCGGATATAACTGTCTGCCAGTAGCAAGGGGTTAATGCACCAGAGCTGTGGGAGGATTGTATGGTCAGACATTCTCATTGCTACATTGTTCAATGATTCAGTTCAGCAGGTGTTTTATGAATGCTAGTGTGTAGTTGTGGATTAAACTTCTCAGATTACAGTAAAAGTCCAATTATTCTGCAGCTGATTATTTGGATGATCCGATATTTCAGCAGTTTTGAGAAATACAGTAGTCCCTTTCGAAAGTCTTTGATTGTTCGGTAGATATTCCAAATCATCCCGGAAGTCCAGGAAGTGTTTTCTGTGACTTGTAGGCGTACCGTGTCATTGTTTATGTTCACTAATTTCTATATTTTTCAGATTCAGGTTCAATACTGTATTGATTACAGTATTGTAAAGTATTGTATAGTACAGAACCCTCCTCCCAGTTAGCGGGGGTTATGTTCCAAACCCCCTTGCTAATTCTTGAAATATACTGATTCTTGACGCCTGCATGAAAATGACATTTACCAGTAGTTGTGTAGCCTATGAACCACTGATACTGTAATACGTTACCCATAAATTAACGTTTCTTGTTAAATGTGGTTCTTCCTTGGTTTTAGCTGTTCGGCTGTGACAATTCTGGTTTGATTCGTCAGCATAATGGTGGAAGGGATTGTCCAAAGTGTTTAAACCTAACCTAGCCTAGTAATTTAACCAAGCCTAACCTAACCTACAGTTGTGAAATTGGGAAACGAAATCCACTTTTGAGTACATAGAGTAAGTTTCTTCCTCTGCACTGGTATCATAGGTATGGCTTAACGGCTTAAACCCTCCATGGCTGTGGGTTCAGAAATTCCCTTCCCATAATTGTTCATTGATTTTTATAGCTCATGCTAACTCAACATCACTGGCACTAATACTGTAAAGAGTTGTTCAGTGCCGGCGGTTATTAAGGGGTTAATGGAATACATTACTGTTTACATCAACTCTCTCTCTTTCACATATAAACACAAAAATGAAAAAAAGAATGAGCACTAAAAGCGGGAAGACCTTACCAGTTCATTTCATATTCCTCCAGGTTATTTTCTGTATTCTTCCTACTATTTTTTTTAGGAAGAAATCACTTATTAGTGAAGTCATTACTTATGAATTCATTAATTGTGGGGTTCTTCTGTATACAGTACTCTCTCCAAACACATTTGTAATAATATAAGTAGTGATGACAGTGTTCACTAATACATATAAGGTACTGAGTGGGTAGGTGATAATCTGTATCATCTCACCAGTCCAGGAAGTGTTATCTGTGACTTGTAGGCTTACTATGTCATTACACTTGTGTATGTCCACAAATTTCTATATTTTTCAGATTCAGGTATAGTACTATATTGATTACAGTGTTGTACAGTATCACACAGTATACAGCTCTCTCTCGAAACAAATTTGTAATAATGTAAGTAGTGATGACAGTGTTCATTGATACATATAAGGTATTGAGTGGGTAGGTTTTTTTATTATTCGGAAATCCGATTACTCAGCATCGGCCCAGTCTCGTAGATACCGGATAATTGGACTTCTACTGTATGTTCTTCAGTATGATTTTGTGGGTGACTTTAAGTGTAGCTTTTTGCTTTGTTTTTAGCTTTGATTCTGTCAGGTTTTAGTCTTTTGTAATCCTTTCTCTTCTGCATTTTTTTTGTAGTCAGAGTTAGGATCTTCTGTGCCTCTCTCTCTCACTGTTCAGGGAGTTGGGTGCTGTGTGTATAATCAACATTACGTGAAGATGTGGGCATTGTCTCATCCTACTGACCCATAGTGCTGAACAAGGTTTCAAAACCTAAAGAAAAGTTTTAAAACACTACATAATTTTTGCTGGTAGAGGTACAATGGAGGTACAACATATTTCTCTCTGACCTTCGTAGTGTTGAAACCAAATTTGTCTTTGCACTGCATATGAGTGTGATGAAGTGACATATGAAGGACTTGCCGTTTTTACATATATGGTGCCAAGAACAGCCCAAGAACTATAATTATGATTAGCACAGGAATTGTCTTTACAAAACTGTTGGTTTCACTTTTTTTTTTTTCAATAGTGGCAATGAATCTGTGAATCATGAACACTATATGGCCATCGTCCCTTGGAAACCAATTTGAACATTTTCTGCAGCCTTCAATAAACCCTCTTCCCACTTTGTAATACTGTTGGCCCTATAAACTATTACACATCTCTTGTTTCACACACCTTTCCATATTGCTAGCTTTAAACTGAGTCTTATGAGACTGGGCATGTGCCCAGTCTCATAAGACTGTGATTTAGGAGATTCCACTGTTTGTATAAGACTACAAAACTATCTGGCTGAAGTTTTCAGGTACCTTAAAATGTACCTGAAGTCCATTAGCTTAATAATTTAGACAGTATTGTGCAGTATGTAATTTGATATCAGTTTTGCCATCACAGTGCTGTCCTTCAGTTGTCTACAGTCTCCTGTGGAGGAAAATGTAGCTTATAACAACAAGCTTCAATTCAGATTATAGTAGCCTATTTTTTATTCCTTCCATAACCCCTTGAGGTTGATGAGGACATATACTGTACAGAGCTACCCATGTACTAATATACAGTAAGGAGAGTTCAGCTAAAGAGGGCTGGAGTAGAGGGTTGCAGACTCCCCTCTTCAGTAAAGTACAGGTTAGGGAAGGATTTTTTTAGGGCAGTCATTTTCCTGTGAAGCCTCTCCCTGTACAGTGTTCATGTGAGAAGTAAGTTACAGTGGTTGTGTTGTTATTATTTGATGCATTCATCTCTCATTTGTTTGAGTGCAGTCATCCCTCATTTATTTCAGTTCAGTCACTCCTCATCTGTTTGAATGCAATAATCTCTCATTTATCCTCATACAGTCATCCCTCATTTATGTGGTGCTGCCCAAAAGTTCCCGAAATTTGAAAGCAGGGCAGAAACCACTTGTTATACAAGTATGGATGGTAGGTGGCAGTGCATGCACCCTTTGTTTGTTAGTGTGTCAAGTGGCATTGTGCAGGGTGGATGCATTCACTGCCTGAGTGTGTTTTTTTATCATTGTGTTTGAGTTAGTTTATGAATTTTGTGATCTCAGTAAAGGAGGATGTGAAAGAACAACGTATGTGCATCAAGTTTTGTGTGAAAATCAGGCAGAATGCGGCAGAAACTCATAAAATGTTAAAACAAACATTTGATGACTATGCTTTTGGGGTTACACAAACCTACAACTGGTTTAAGCGTTTAAAAAACGGACGAACATCAGCAGATGATGATGCACATTCTGATCGCCCTTCCACAAGTTCCGCTCCTGACAGTGTGACCAGAAATCATTCAGTCATCCTCCATGATCACAAGAAATCAGTTCACAATATTTGTGACACTGTTGGCCATTCATATGGAACTTGCCAACACTTTGTCTGGCGACCTTAACATGAGACAAATCAACGCCAAACTTTTCCTGAGGCTCCTGATTGATGAGAAAAGCAGCAGTCACATGGAAGTTTGCATGTAGCTCAAGGAAATGACCAGAAATTACCCTAACTTCCTTTTAAGTGTCATTACTGGCTAGGTTAGGTTCTTCCCGAATTTCACACAAAACTTGATGCACACACATTGCTCTTTCACATCTTCCTTTTTTCAGTCTATCTATCTGCCTATCTATTGCCAGATGCCTTAATCCTGTAAAGGGTGGCCACTGACAAATAAATCGCCTCCATGTCACCCTGTGCCCTGCCATTTCACCATCCTGGTCCAAGCTCACACCTCGCTCTCTCATATACCTCTCCACTCCATCTCTCCATCTCATCCTTGGCCTCCCCCTCCACCTCACTCACATGCACTCTTTTCATCAGTCTCTCACTCTCCATCCTCTCCTCGTGGCCAAACCACTTCAGTGTGTTTCTCCTAACACTTCCCATCACATCCACATCCACTCCACAATGCTCCTTCACTACCTCATTTGTCAGTCTGTCTCTCCATGTGACTCAACATTCTCCTTTCAGATAGCTCATTTCCACTGCCCTCACTCTTGACTTGTGTCCCTCCAACTAGGTCCAAGCTTCACTTCCATACAGAGTTGATATCACAATATTGTCATGTAGTAACTTTTTCACTTCCATGCTCACTTCCCTGTTTCTTATCACAGCTTTCAAGGAACCAGCAACTTTTCTTCCATGTACCCTTTCAAGCACAAGATTCACAAACTTCAAACAACAGTAAAAAAGCACGCACATGCAGCGAATGCCTCCAGCCTGCGCAATGCCACTTGACACACTAACAAAGGGTGCATGCATTGCCACCTACAATGCACACATTATATGACTTGCGGTTTCTACCCTGCTTTCAGATTTCGGGAACTTTTAGGTAGCGTCTTATATCTGAACTGTCATCCCTCATTTTTCACAGGCACTAGGGAATGGACACACATATAGATGGCAAACATCTCTGAATACAGTAATGGAAACTTGGTTAATAAGGTTCCCATCCATCCATCCATCATCCAATCCTTTGTCGCCCCATAAGGAACTTAGCCCACAGCCACAATTTAATTGTGTGATTACCTAAAAACCATTTGTGGTGATGATTTAGCAACAAATCATGTTAAATCATCCCAAAATACATCTTAAACTCATGCATTTTTTAATGCCTTGCTCATTTGCAAATAACTGAAACTGACAAGGTCTACAGTAAATCTCAAAAAATGTGGGATGGTGGTGCTGCATGATGTTGAAGTTTTAATTTAGTTTAATTTTATTTTGTTTATTGATGGAAGAAATTTATAAAACTCATAAATTAAATATATGCATTAGATGGTCACAGAAACTTGGCTTGAACATAAATTTGTGTGGTACAGAGATTGTCATTTTACAAAATCTTTACTCTTACCATTACAGAGGCTGGCGGCTCATGGCAACTGTGTATGTATCTAAATGAGTAATTGAAAAGTTCTATAACTAACTGTGTGAAAGGAATTTTAAATTTTAGAAAGTGGCTAGTCATTTAGACACCCCTCAACACCTCATTTGAACACTTGGTTGTTCAACTTATTTCAGCAGAGTGTTGTTGAACATCTCTTTTCAACACCAGCTTGTTTCAGTACCTCCATCTTTACGCACTTAGTCCAGGAACATTGTGTTCTTTTTATTCTTACCATCTCCTGGTGATTTTATACAGCTTAGGATAAACTTTTTGTAGGCATGAGAAGCCTTTCCTAAACTGAATATAATTGTCTGGTAACAGGAAGAATACACTAAAAAGAATGTTAGCTGTATTCATTGGATTAATACCTCCCATTTTAACACTGGCCATAGATTTGATTAGGTTAGGTTCAAATGGAGGTGTTGAAGTGAGAGGTACTAACCCAGTGCAGTGTTGAAATGAATGGTGTTCACCTGACAAGAGTGCTGAAATGAGACGTGGAATGACTGTACATTCAAATAAAGGTACAGTAAACCCTTGATAAGCCGAACTTTTAGAAGCCGGAATCTTCAGTTAGCCGAACTCAGGCCAAGACCACGTATGAAAGTAGGCCGAAATGCGAAAGTAGGGGGAGAAATGGCACCAAGCGGACTCGTGGTGCCAGTCTGCTGCTTGCTTTTGGAGACGGAAGTTGCGCCATTCTTACTCTCATTTAGTGCTGAACAGTGCTCTTCTTTTGCCTTCTGCCTTGCCATGGAAGGTTCATAGCTTAAAAGAAGTGCTGGCACCTCTAGTCGTAAATATGAAGCTAAAAAAAAAAATGCGTGTGTGACAGTGTAGTGATCATGATTAAAGTTCAGTACTACTATTACTGAAAGTGTTACATTGCAGTCTATTACAGTGAATACATTTAAGTTTAGTTCTTAATATAGAGTGAAATAAATACTTGGTACTGTTTAGAATTTACGTTAAAGTATGAACTAACCCACCTCCACCAACTCTGTCTCCAAAACAAAACAAACTGCCGAACTTCGAAGAATCTACTGCTTCTAACGAAAGGTGTTACATTGCAGTCTATTACAGTGATTACATTTAAGTTTAGTTCTTAATATAGAGTGAAATAAATACTGGGTACTGTTTAGAATTTACGTTACAGTATGAACTCAACCAACTCCACCACCTCTGTCTCCAAAACAAAACAAACTGCCAAAGAATCTACTGCTTCTAACGAAAAGTGTTACACTGCAGTCTATTATAGTGATTACATTTAAGTTTAGTTCTTAATATAGAGTGAAATAAATACTGGGTACTTTTTAGAATTTACATTCAAGTGTGAGTTAAACCACCTCCACCACCTCCGTCTCCAAAACAAAACAAACTGCCGACGATCTTCTGCCTCTGACAACAGGCAAATTATGTGCACTGAATTCTTTCTTTTTTGTCTTTCTTTATTAATTTATACACTGTATATGCTCCTTTACTTTAGTGTTAAGAAGACGAGTAATAAGTATTGTTATTGCAATTTGGGGGGGTGAAAATCCATCTCCAACACATATTACCGACAGTCGGTACTGCCTCTGAGAATGATTTTCTACCAATTAACCACTTCAGTACTGTGACGTCTATTTCTACTTTATTTACGCTTCCTCCAGCCGATTTTTATGGCACTCAGGACTGGACTCACATACTGAAGGGGCTAACGAAGGCTGTACCAACCCCGTGCACTTCCACAGATCCAACCTACACTGACTAAAATTGTCTGGTGGCAGCAAGAACAAAATGAAAATACACCCAGCACTGAAGGGGTTAAATGTATATTAAATGCACTATATTGTTTTTTGTCATAACTAATTTATTTATATATGCTTCTTTAATTTAGTGTTGAAAGGACAAGTAATAGATATTGTCTTAGCAATTTTTTGGGGGTGATAATTCGGTAATTTAGCAATTTGGGGGGGTGAAAATTCGGTAAGCCGGAAAATTCGGTAATTCGAACCAGGGTAGAGCCCCATATAGTTCGGCTTATCAAGGGTTTACTGTATAAGTCTTGAAACATTACATGTTGAAATGAGAGGTGTTCAAAGGATATGCAGCCCTTAGAACAGTTAATTAGATCCATTGGCTAATTTATAATGCTGATTCTTCATTCATTATATATATTAGAAAAATGCCATTGTCATTTTTGTTGCTACCATCATCAGCCTTTGTTAAACACTGTTAAGAATTATTGAAGTAATTGCTTTTAGCTCCAAGTAGGTTATTGTTGGCACCTTTTCAGATGGCAAGTGCAGCCCTTCACACTCATGATTATAAGCAGGTGTTGTGAGAATGGGGATTCAGCTCTTCATAGCCTAACTTGGGGAAAGAGTTGCTATGGTTTTGGTGTGCTTGTAAAGCAATGCTGAAGCTTCCACAAGTTTCTAAAGTACCTGCTTGGTTGCAGAAAATATAACAACCACCCTGTGGTTCTGTGAATGTGACTTGGCTCATACTCTTACCTTACAGTGGAATTAATTCTGTGTTCAGAAGTCTTGTTTTTGCTTCTCTGATTATCATTCACGCTTACCATCTCACCATCTCTACAGTGTTCACACATGACCCTTCCTTGTGTTCTCTATAAATAAATTGTTTTAGGAAGTAGATGAAGGTGTCCATCATCCACTCACTTTATGTAGTGCTACCTGCTTCTTCCTTGACCTTTATCTTTCTTTTTTCTGTGTCCTTTCTCTTGCTGTTTCTCCCATCCATCCTGTCTCTTTATGACTCTTCTTTCCACTTCAGGTAACTCTACACAGGGAAACCATATACAGTGCTGTAGAACCAAGTAACAGAGTGATGGGAAGTGTACTATGATGCCCATTTTAATTATTCACCTAATGGCTGCTCTTCCTTCTGCTTGATTTCTGGCAGCCTCTCTTATCTAGTCAGTCTGTTATGCCTGAGATCACACTCTTTGACCTCGTCCCAGATCTTTTTCGGGGGGTTTCTTGTTGCATCCCTACCCTTGACATTCATACCTCTCTCCTCCCACACCCAATTGTCGTCCTCCATCCTCACAACATGTCCAAACCACCTCAACCTACCTCTCCTCATCACAGCACTAATACAGTCAAGTCCCGTCCTTCCTCTCAAGTCTTCAATTGCAAGCCTAACCACCCCAGACCTCTCTTTCAAGGATGCATTACACATCTATCTGCTCATTACCATTTCTGTATGCTTGAGCCCATGAATATCCTCTTACTTTCCTGCCCAGGTTTCACTACCATACAGCATTACACTCCTAACACATGCTGCAAATAAAAACACTTTAGCATGGAGGGAGAACCTCTCAGTGTTAGGAATGGCAACAGCCCCCAGAGCTTCCTCCAACCACTCCTTACCTTAGCCACAGAACTAGCTCCAGCCCCACCTCCAGCACACAACATGTCCCCTAAATAACAAAACTTCACACTTTCAAGAGACTCTTCAGCAAGAACAAGCCTTTTATGCCTCTCAGTTTCTACATATTCACCCTGATGCATGGATTTGTTAGCAAGAACCTTCATTGCATTCTAGTAATGCTTGGATTCTTTCTGGCTGAGGTGGATCCATCAAATCCTTGAGTGAGATACAAAGGCTGTATCAGTAGTAGTAGTAGTAGTTGTTCCCTAGGCAGTCTGGCCGAACAGCCCCGAGTCCCTAAGGAAGGCCATGGCAGAGGCTGGGCTTTCCCACAGAGCTCTCAAGGAGTGTATGTTGTGTTGTTGGTGTAGGTGATTGTGTGCAATGCAGTCTTCCATGATGTGCTTAATAGTATGGGGTGCTGTGTTACATCCTGGACAGGCGTCAGCGACGGAGTCATCCAGCCTCTTCTGATTACTCAAGAGGGCTGAATGATGCCCACATCTCAGCCTGCCCAGGTGGACACTGTCCTCACGGAGGAGATAGGATTCAGAAGGGTGGATATCTGGAATCCGTGTATGCAGCTGTGTATTGTCTTTGAGTAACTGAATGGAACAGCGAGTGATTTGAGTATGAATATGCTTCTGGAAGCTGGTCTGAGGTGGGCAGGGGGTAAGAGATGATAGTATTTGTGTATGATATCGTGTGCTGGGCGTTGTTTTGATGTTCCTTGGTGTGTGTAGATGTGCTGCCATTTAGTGTAGTGGATGTTGTGGGTTTGTGGAGGCTGCAGTGAGATTTTGGATGCCTTTCATGTCTAGATAATCCTTGACTTTGAGGACTTTGGTTTCTTGGTGTAGGTGGTCTGTAGGTGTAGTAGCTGTGTAGCCTGTGATTATTTTTAAGGCCATGTTTTGTATGGTCTGAAGAGTGTTGTAGTGTGTTTTAGTGAGGTTAGGAGCCCAAGCAGGGCTTGCATAATTCATCACTGAATGTATATATTACAGTATTTGTATACTGTGGTGGTGGTTTCTTTGTTGTGTCCAAATGTTGTATGGGCAAGTGACTTCAAGGCATTGAGTCTAGGTGTTAATTTATTTTTGATGTTTGTGATGTGTTGTTTAAATGACATTGATGTAT
>JAGKTI010020583.1:0-16245 GCA_018397915.1 Birgus latro | reverse complement strand
CGTCCATACCGGGAAGGGAGAATTGGCCACCGTCCATCCTCCAGCCGCCCCCTCCACTGGGAGCAGGACCACGACACAGGCCATTCTCCTGTAAAACCTGGGGTTAGAGGAACCATCATGTTGGCCACCGTCTGCACAGGGAAGGCAGAGCAGGCCGCCGTCTGCTCCTTATCTTCTACCTTTAGGACGCTCCCTAAGGAGGACGTCCCTGGCTCGACCCACCACCACTCCTGTGGGTGAGCGGGACTCACTCTCTCTCGGTGAACCCCTGGAGGAGCTCTGGAGAGGCCCTGTAAGCACCACAAGGATCTACGCCCTGCAGGGATCTACGCCCTACAGTCGTCCCCGACTGTCGGACCCCCGACGGAAAGGCTGCCGCAGACCACCCCAGACAGCGACTCCACCAAAGGAAGGCCGCAGCCCCCTGACTCCCAGAAGTGTCCGCAGGACCCCAGGGTGTAACCTCCCCAGCCCCATCATCCGGAACTCTACCTCCTGGAGTAGACGCCAGTAAGAGCGCCTGCTCTCCCTATTCGGCTCGAGCCCCGATAGCTGAACCCCACAACGAGGCCCTAAGAGGAAAGGGCCCCCCCTCTACACCGCCCAGCAGTCCAGCTCAGACGATCCAACCCCTGGCGAGAGTCATGTGTCTCCTGCAAGAAGACAACCACCCCAGAACTCCCCCTGCACCTGGCCGCCACCTGTAAACAGCCCAGGCTGCCCAGTCACCCAGTCCCAAGTCCTCTAGTCTAACCTGTGTTTTGTGCCTACATAGTGGATTGTGAGATATTGTATCTGTGTCTTATTCAGTGTTGTAAGCTAAGGCAATATACGTGTAAAGTTGGTTCAGCCGAGTTTTTATGCCCTGTTCCTTTACTTGTATGCACTAGACCCGGTCTTGAAAAGAACCCTAGAAGAGTCGCTCGTGATCAAGGACAAGAAGTTGAACCTTGAACACACAGCATAGCAGGTTAGCATAAGTTTCATTAAAGAAACTTTTGAGTTAAAAAGGTAAATGTTATCACTAGCACAACTGAAGCAAAATTCGTCTGCCATCATAGTAACTAATAAATTTTCTGAATTCTCTTCATGTGGTAGGTGGGTTCTGTTGTCGCCTCTGTTTATGCAAAGATTATGTAAAATCATGGTTACATTGTAAGAAAATGTGAAATATCGTGTGATGTTGCTAAATGCAGCATTACACTTTCAATAATCATATTTAATCATTACCATTTCATTGGCACACCGTCACAAACTTGGCAGTTAACACTAAATGTTGGTAGAAAAATAGGCAAATAGGTGTAAAACGGAACAAAAGAAACATAAGATAGCACATGAATGTGTAATCATCCAAAAACAATGATAATTATAAGGAAATAGCAAAACACAAGTACTGTTTCAAATTTGTAGCCGAATCTACCGTGCATTACAGTTTTACATTGTTTGTCATAAATTTCAAGCCAGAGCTGCTAAATCTGCATTAAAATCAGGTTTGGTGAATGTCATTTGATTTAGATTCAACGTAACACAGTGCTTTTTTTTCAGCACTGATTTTAATTCAGAGCGTTTGATGAAAGTAAATTATACAGTTGACCTTCGCCATATATTTAAAATCAATGCAGTATTTTTGGGTGCAAATAGCCAGTGATAATTAAAAAAAACAAATCAATTAATGAAAAATATTAACAAAAACAAGATTACGAAGAGAATATGTGAGAACAATATCAAAGGTACAGGTGTGATACGGAGACCAGAAGTGAGATGGGAAAGTAGAGTGGAGGAATACATAAACCGTAAAACCATATCTATATCTAAGTGTATCTACAGTAGACAGATAGGTATATATAAAGAAATATGTCAGTATCACAATACTGCAATAAATTAAATATCTCCCAAATAACACTAGAATACGGTACAGAAAACAGTAGATATTTCTCACAAACTTATATCTGCAGGTGCCAACTGGGGTGGTGGCTGAGAGGGAGGTTACAACAGGAACCGAGAAAGACACACTTGCACCCTGTACAGAGTCCAGAGATTGTTGAAAAAATCCCTTCTATAGGAACAAATAGGACTTTGTGTATGATTTGCTTGACGAGAAGTTCACTCCTGCATACTGTATACAGAGTGTTGCCACTTAGCCAAATACTGTCTTGCCCACTCATTGGTCCAGCAGAGTCGAAACGTAGCAAGTATACACTAGAGTGAGAGGCGTTAAGGCGACGAGCTGAAACACGTGGCCTTCTCACCCAAGTGAAAGGCAGACACACTATGATTTGCTACTTATTTAAACCGCCGTGGCCCAACTATAATCCTGCTGTGGACCCCTTGGGGGCCATGGCTCCCAGTTTGAGAACCAGTGGGCTAGGTGGTCTGTGTAGGTAGGAGCATGTGATGTATGTTGGCGTTTGGGAAAGTTTTAGATATGACAGGTGCCTGTGTGGCAGAAGCAGGCTTCAGCTCAACAGGGGTGGAAAAGCTAGGTTAGGAACAGGGTTAGGCATGTTTTTGATACGAACAAAAAGGTGGAAAGAGGGATATTTAATGACAGCTGCTAACAATCCAATCTCGGAGAATAATGTTGGTAGGGTAAGTGAGGTTGAGGCCACATCACCAGGCATTCCAGGTGGACATGACCTCACTTCAGGTACAAGTAGACAATCAATGAATTCCTGGGGAGGGAGAGAACGTCACATTGGGAAATCCAAGAGATGTTGCAAGCTTTACTGAGGATTTAAACAACTAAACAGGGCTAATTTTAGTGTCTCAGCCCTACTAGATCCAGTTGTACTATGAATACTGTGGATATGATAGCGTGAAGTATTTTCACAACGTGTGATGACTTAATTACTTATGCAGCTGTGAAAAATCCTGACATGATTATGATTACTAAATCACGGTTAAACCCTCGTGACAAAGACCTTTTTATCGAAGTATCGCTATAAAACCATAATATATTTGAAAAATCGCTGCAAAACTGTAGACAGTTTGGAAAATCACAACATAAAACCGGCAGGGTTGTTCCCCTATGTATTAAAAACCACATTAGTGCAAAACATGTCAGTAAATTCCATACTGAGACATACGATTCTTTGTACAAAGTTTTCACAGAGAATAATACATTTATTCTTTTTGGTATACTATACAGATTCCCCAAGTTAAATGAGGGAAATGATATATCACTTTATGACGAAAATAATTTAGTCACAGAAAACAAGGATAGCATTCTTTTAGGGGACTTCAATAATTCAAATATTGGCTGGAAAAGTTAGTGGGCTGAGAAAGAAGGAAACAGTTTCTTAGAAGTGGTAGATGAAACATTTTTATGTCAGGCAATAAAGACACCAACGCATGGTAAAAATATACTCGACCTTGTCCAAGCAATATACACTGATCTAATTAATGTGTGATGTTGGTGAAAATTTTAGCAATAGCGAACATAATTTTACCAGACTTGAAATTAACATAAAATGTGAGGCCATTATAAATAGCCTCTATATTCCTAACTTTACAAAAGCTAACTTCAGTAATATGAGAAACGAATTTGTCAGTACTAATTGGATTAAGTTAGTAGGGATAGATAACGTCGAAGATGTGTATGAAATATTCACTAATCAACTGATGTCTGTCGAACGAAAAAAAATGTACCAAGAATTACCAGAAGAAAAAATCACATAAATAAACCACCACAGAATCGATGAATATTGAAAACATCATCAATCACAAGAGAAAAGCATATAAATGTACAGGAAATCACTACGACAGTACCGAATGTTTTAAATTACTGAAGCAATGTATAAAAATTATCCGGATAGCTAAACGAGAGTTAATAATTTCTCGCGAGGCAATGTCAGACCCTATTTTTTTTTTTTATTATGTAAGGAGTTAGAAAAATGTGAAAGGTAGCACAAGCCCTCTGCTAAACTTGAACGGCGATGTCGTTCATGATAACTATGCAATAGTAACAATACTGAACGATTCCTTTCATGGTGTCTTCACAAAAGAAAATAGCGTAAACATTCCCATCCCAAAACCGGGACCGGACCAGATGATGATAAACTAAATGGGAGCAGGCTGTAACACCAGCCGATCACTGCAGTACGCGCGAGGAGGATGGGAATGCTTGTGAGAGGGAAACCTGGAGTTCCCGTTTCATTAGCCTTCAGAATATCTTGACCATCCCCCTTTGCTGACCTTTCATTGTGACATCAACACAGGTAGTAGGTCAGTATACTCTCCCAAACACTTTATTCTGACGATCTCATGCATTATTCTACATGCGGTTAACATATCACACAACATACCCCACACCCCACTACATCACGCCTGAGGATAGGCATGGCACGGGTTCTGCCAGCATAGCTTTTGGGACCAGGATGGGATAGGGCTTGGATCTGTGCCAGAGGGTATAGGGCTTTGCAGTTCCAAGGCTGCCGCTTCCGTCCAGTAGAAAAGGGCTGGACTTGGGAATAGCACCTTTGGAGATTGTCCTATCAGTGTGTGTATTAATGTGGGACAGTTACAGTGCCATGGCGCTCTTAGAGGGTGTCCCTCTGGCTGTCCTGACAAGAGGACCCGAGACCACTACCACAACCAGTGCCCACAGCTGGTGAGCAATGGAACTCATGTCCCCTGCCTGGATGTGGGACTGTGGAGGTAGGCAGGCCCTGAGGTCTGACTCATCCTATATCTTTTTTTCAAAGAACAAAACAAAAGAAGGAAAAACAAATGAATGAAAAAAATTATCCATATACCAGTTTACCAGCATCCTCTATACATAAAAAATCTGTAACAGCTGGACTTCAACAGCTGTAGGTTGTAGTTTGGGGGGAAACAACTCCAGGGAAGCGAGTTCCAGAGAGATGCAGTTCGGGGAAAAAAAGAATTCTGATAGGCAGAAGTTCTGCAATATGGCTGTGTGACATTCCAGTCATGAGTTCTACCAGATGCCAGTACCGCACGAGGGAAGGCTTGGAGAGATGGCACAATGAACGCAACTTCTTCCGAGCATTTGCCATAAAAGTATCTATAAAACAATATTAGGAAGGCAACATACCTTGTACCTTCTTACCTGTAGGGGAGGTAGTTTATTTGTTATACTAGGGTTATTAATAATTCCAATAGATATGTTCTGAACTTTGTCTAGTTGTTATAGTGCAACCTCTCCTTAACAGATTTATGCCAAAAAATGAGAAAAAAACAATGAAAGTAAGCCTGAGGAAATAAATCACCCAAGGGAATAAATCTCTCCTTCACAGATTTATGCCAAAAAATGAGAATAAAACAATGAAAGTATGCCTGAGCTAATAAATCACCCAAGGGGATCAGAGTGGCATTAACGAATGTGGGTAGATTTAACGTTAGAGTGGGTGAAGTCACAGCGACACTCGGTGGGTGGATTTTAACTGTGTACAAGAAGTTAGATACAGGGAAAATCAGCCACAATACTACAGGAGGGACTACAGATATACACTATTTTGGCAGGGAACTGTACTGGAGATGGAAATGGTGGTGTGGGCATGTTGGTTGAGGAAAAATGTGTGAAATGTGCCATGAATGAAATGAAAGTGACATGATTAGAGCTATAATAATAATGCTCGGTAAACTCATGATTTAATTTATATCAGCATATGCTCCACAGGCTGGCTTGGATAATGTAGGAAACGAAAGATTCTGGGTTGATTTTATGTGCATGGTAAAGATATATGAGACTAGTTTTGGGAGGAGACTTGAATATGTGGATCAAGCAGCTCATGGATACGAGTATGGTGGGGTACATGGGGAATGTGCATATGGTATTAGCAGTGTGGAAGGAGAAAGGATACTCAAATTTGGGGAAGCAATTAACACGATTGCGTGCAACATGCATTTTAGGAAAAGAGATAGTAGGTCTGGGGGAAATAGCAGCCAAATTGACTATTTCCTGGTCAGGAGGGATGATAGGAGGTTGGTGAGGGCTGTCAAAGTTATAGGGAGCAAAGAGTGTGCAGCAACACAAATTACTGATAAGCGACATAACTTCTGTTCGTTTCTGTCTTTGGTGCCATGTAATGTTTCCTTCACATCGCGAATCACTTTTGCCTTGAGTTTCGTCGTCTGAGAGACCGTGGCATGACATGTCTTTAGCGGCCAGGTCACTGCTAACAGGTGAGTTGCTGAGAAAATGGCATGGGGGGGGTCATGCTGGGCCAGGCAGTGTCACCACCTGGCGGCGAATAGAGGAAGGTCTCCCACATATGCCTACCAAAAATCACCCGCGAACCTTGAAAAATGTGCAAATGACGAACCTTGCAATTGCAGGACATTTATAAATGTCACTGGGACTGAGTGTGATAAAACATTCAGGGTTATATATATATGTCAACGGGACGCAGCGGGATAAAGGTAGACTACAAAATAATGCTGATTTCATGTGTGCTGTGTGTCAGGGAAAGCATGCAAAAATTGTCAGGTGTGAAGGGTTTGATCTTACTGGTGATTCTCCTAAATGTGTGGAAGAGTTTTGTTCCAGAGAGCTGTTACTTTTCCTGTCACTGGGAGGGCTTTCCCTTTGCACGAAGGGACCTTTGTATGCGGCATGTGTTAGGAGTACAATGCTGCATGCAGTTAGAACTGGACAGTAAAGGAAGAAGATACTCCTGGACTCAAACGTACAGAAATTACAGTGAGTAGATAGATGTGTAGTGCATCCTTGAATATAAGGCCTGAGGGGGCTAGGTTTATGGCTAAAGAGTTAAAAGGAAGGTTGGGACTAGACTGTATTGGTGTTGTGAAGAGGAGGGGTAGACTGAGAAAGTTTGGAGATGTAGAGAGGAAGAAGGACGATAACTGGGTGTGGAAAGTGAGAAGTGTGAACATCAGGGGTACGGCTGCGAGAGGCAGACCGATGAAGACCTGGGACGAGGTCATAGAGTGTGACCTCCGGGAGAAGGGACTTAACCCGCCCCGTCTCAACTGCTTTTTTACCCAACCCACCCCCAGAACCCGACCGATTTTCGACTTTTTAATTTTTGGCTCAAAACTTCGCTGTTGGTGAGAAACAATGGGAAATCACCAAGAAAGTGCTTACCTACGCTCAGAATTGGTCTGGACAGGTATACCTTCGTTCACCGGGGCCTTCTACTCTGTGAAGGCGCGCTGCAGTTGTCGCGTTTTCTATGACGGGGTAACTACACCAAACCACCAATGATACATCAGTTTACATTTATTGGGTCAAAATTAACATTTTGTATGAGAATTTAATTGTTTTCATATAAAAATATGGGCGATATAAGAGTACGTTCAATTTGCGTCTACCTGAAAAATCACCGATTTCTGTCAGTTTTTTTTTTTTTTTAATGCAAGGAAGAAGGAACCGAAGGCCATGGGCCCGTAAACAGTTCCATCCAAGATTAAACAAAAACAACACAAAAGAGAGCCAAATTCAAGATTCGTTCATTTCGAGATGCCTGAACACACTGCGTTTGAAAGACTGGAGATTATAGGAAGTAGGAAATACAGACAAAGGAAGACAGTTCCAGAGCTGACTAGTTGCATAAATGAAGGACTGGGAGTAACGGTTAAATCTTGCATTAGAGAGGTTGTTGCTAGACGGGTACTACGTGTCCGTCGTGGAGGTGGAGGGATGCAAGCAGACAGTTCAGAGGAACAGTGGCCACTGAAGTAGCGATAGAAAAGAGATAAAAATGCAACAGTGCGGCGAAGAGACAGAGGTTGAAGGGAGCTAGTAAGAAGAGGAGAGTTAATGAGACAAAAAGCCTTTGACTCCACCCTATTGAGAAGGGCTGTATGTGGGGATCCTCCCCACACATGAGAGTTGTACTCCAAACACGGGAGAATAAAACCCGTGTATAAAGTCAACATCTGTGTACGGGTAAAGAAGGTTCGGAGTCGGCTTAGCACACCTAATCTCTTGGAAGCAGATTTCACAAGAGATGTAATATGTTCTTTCCAAGATAAATCCCGAGTGAATGAAACCCAAAGCATGTTCAAGGATGGTGCAGGAACGAGCTGGACATTATTAAACATCAGCGGGTACTCCTGTGGCAGGTTTTGTCGGATTGACAGGTGCAAGAACTGAGTCTCTGATGCAGGGAGTTCACTCCCTGAGACTGTTCTTTCAACTTACATTCTATTTCTCAGCTTACATTATACTTTTCTACAATCATTATATCATTTTCAAATTTACATAACACTTATCACATACTGATAGGCCTTACTATCATTTCTGAGCGTAATATTATCGCACATTGACATGTCTTACTATACAGTAATACTGAGCATGATATTATCGCAAGCACACAGTATTTCTTTTTTATTTTCAAATTTGAGTATAGTTTTCCACAAAGATTAGACCAATTTTCCACTTCTAAAACTGTTATCACATATTGACAGGCCTTACTATTATTGTAAGCGTCACTTTATCGCATTTTTACATGCCGAGTGTAATATTCTCGGAAGCACGCAGTATTACATTGTATTCTTCAATTTCCCTTATACTTATTTCCATAGAATATTACCAATGTTTGCACATATATTACATGACTTGGTAGTTTGGTGAGCGTATCATTCTCGCAAGCAAACATTATTACATTCTATTTTCCAAATTTCAGTTTTCTTTCCCACAGATTATTACCATTTTCCAACACTTATCACAAATATACCTGAATTCACAGTATCACATATTCACTGGTCTTACCTACAATATACAGGTATACCAACAGTATCAATAATGTAGCAGGGTGTAATACTGCTTGAAGCAGGGCTCAAGGCACAAGCCGACATTGCACTCGACACATTCGTATCTGGTGTCTCGTCTGCCTGTGCTGGTTCTGATGGTGGAACTCCTGCACACATGACAGCGGCGCTGTGGTCTGAGGTGGTTTGCTGTAGGGGGAATGATGGTGAGGAAGCAACGTCCTGTGAAACGCAGGGGCGTCTGGCCGGCAGTGGCGACGCGGGTGCTGGGGTGGAGCCTTTCCTCTGCATATTTACCGATGATTTCTCGGAACAGCTCTCACACAAACCCTTCGAAGGTCTCAGATTCTCCAGTGGTCAAGGCGTGGAGGTAGTGGCAGTTGAGGACCGAAATATCAAGGAGAAGGAAGAAGAGTTTCTTGTATCACTTCATCGTGGTCCTTGCACATTCCACACTGGAAATCACTGAGTCAGACTGGTCCACCTGCCTTAAGTTCACTTTCTAGTCCACTACTGACTCTGGTTTCCAGACGTGGGCCCTTCTTTGGCCCGTGTACTCCTCGGAGTCTGTGCGGTGCATCAAGGGGCAGTGTAGAGTGGACAGGAGGGAAACTCCTCTCATTTGGTTCCATACAGTGGTAAGGATGTTATTTGCCTTGAAGAAAACCACCTCATTTCTGTCGAGTTTCCTGTCGAGTTGCACCATATGACGTCGGTTTCTCTTCACAGTGCCACAGACTCTGGTGTTGTGACAGTGGAGATACTGAGCGAGAAGAGGGCTAGTGTACCAGTTGTCCAGGAACAAGACGTGACCACGATGAAAGTTCTGCTCTATCATGGTTTTTACAACAGCCCCTGAGAGTCCTATACTCCAATCTTTTATTTTGTCTGTCTGTGCACCGGTGTACAAGACTATATCTTGCACATAACCAGTTTTATTGTCACACATAACAAAGATCTTGAACCCAAAACGGTGTCTTTTGCTGGGTATATACTGGCGAAAGGAAATATTGCCTCTCCACAACACAAGACTCTCGTCTATGACAAGGTCTCTGTAAGGATAAAATGACGAGCGGAACGTTTCCCGTAGGTGGCGAGATCTCATATGAGAAAATTGGGCCTATTGCTCCTGATGTCACAAAGGAGGAACTTTTATGTCATCTCCGTTGCCTCGGCAACTGTTCCTCCCAGCAAGTGGAAGTCACTCACCTCATGGTTCGCCCTCCTGGTGGTGAGAACGCAGTGGCAGCCAGGGTGATATAGCTCACATTCAGGGGCCCCTTGCCAGAGCAGGTCATATTTGGTCACTTGTGCTACTTTGTAGGGACTTACATTTTTCCCATCGTGAGGTGCTATTCGTGCCATTGATATGGACATGACACAATATCCAAATAATGTTCGATGCTCTCGTTGCAGTAGGTTCCACCCATGCAAATCCCCATCATGTGATCAATGCACCAATGACCCCTACTGCTTTTTCTGCGGTGGTGCACACCAAGTTGTCTGCTACACTTGCCCAGTCTACCAGTTGGCACTTGCTATCCATGATGCTGTCAGAGCTGACCCCTCGACCCTGTCTGATGTCAACACCCATCTCTGTGCCCTCAATCCATCTGAATGCACTCCTCCCAGCTCTAAACCCTTGACAACACCTACTGCTCCCAGTCGGACTTCCCGGCCTGTCCAGAAGTGTCTCACATATGCAACAGCAGTCAGCAACCCCTTTTCAGCTTTAGATAACCTCGCTGGAACATCTGGTGTCGAGTCTGCAACTGAACCAAGTGAAGTGGAGAGAACGGTTGCTGTGTCCTCTCACCCAACTTCCAAATCTACAGTGCTGCTCCACCCTGCCCCTTCACCCAAGTCCCATTGTCAGCGCTCCCACCCAACACAGACCTCTTCCCCACATGCTGCACAAGACTCCGTAGCTCCTTCCATCCAGCCTGCTATAATGTCAGCCAGTTCCACCTCATCACTGGTCACAATTCCTGCCTCAACTCCAATCACATCACACACTGCCTCCCCCGGATCTCCTGAGACGGGCTCCACACCTGGTGATCCTCCTGCTCCTACACATCAGCCCGTACCGAGGACAACTCCCACACTTCCCCATATGCCAACCCCACAGGTGCTCATTCTTCAGAATCCTTTGTGGACCTTCTGTTAACAGCACTGTCCATGTACAGAAATGAACAGCTCTTCATAGACATCTCTCCCCCTACTCTCATCCCAGTGATGGCTCATCCACCTCTTCAGAGATTCCTCCTCTGGAATGCCAGATCCCTTCTTTGGAAAACTTCCGATTTTAAGCAGAAGTAGCGGACCTCATTCCAGACGTTATTGGTCTCTGTGAGACATGGCTGTCCCCATATCTCCATCTGTTACACTGGGGTTTTACTGTATATCGGGCTGATTGTCAGGGTGTCAGAGGTGGTCTAGCTGTTGCAGTCAGGGAGGACGTGCCTAGCTCGGTGCTGCCACTGACCTGGCCCCTTTGAGGGGTATTGGAAGTTCTTGTGGTCCGCCTATCCCTCGTGAAGGGATGGATCACTGTGACGGTTTGCTACAGCCCGTGCAAGGACATTGGCCTAAAAGAACTCCAGGCCTATCAAGACCAGCTCCCTTCACCATGCCTCCTCCTGGGTGATTTTAATGCCAGACATCCTCACTGGGATTCTTTCCTGGCCTGGGGTTCTGGCAATAGGTCAGGAACTTCCCTTTTCCAATTTCTATTGGAGAGCGGTCGCTTCATCCTGCTCTCCCCGTTGGGGTTACAGACCCATATCGACCCACACTCAGGCCTGCTTTCCACATTTGATCTATATGTGGAGGATTCTGTTTTTGGTGGATCAGCCATCTGGACTGGCCCATATTTGGAGTCCGACCATCTTCCAGTTATCTTGGATGTCCCCGAGCTCTTCCCACCCTGCTCTACCCCACATTATCCACATTGGATCCTCACATGAGGGTCCTGGTTCTCCTTTATGATAGCCCTTGATAACACTGGGGCTCTGCCTGGAGGGCCCTTAGATGATCGAGTGATGGGCTTTACATCCTCTGTGATTGAAGCAGGTGAGGCGACCTTCTGCAGGTCCTCAACATGACCATAAGGCTATGTCATGTTTCCTTGGTGGACAGTGTACTGCACCAGGGTTGTCTGGGCTAGGAGGTATTCTTGGAATGCCTGGCGGAGGTGTCCCTGTCTTAATCACCAAGACATTCACCGCCGTAGGTATGTAGAATGCAAGAGGACTCTTAACTGAGCTCGCCGTGCTGCCTGGTCTTCTTTCTGCTCATCCCTGTTATTCTCTAGCTCATCATCTCGGATCTGGGCCTTTATTAGGGCAATGAAGGGTCGTCCTACCACCCCATCATATCCTCTGGTGAAGGAAGGTGACCTTCTGGTAAGCTTCCAAGACAAGGCTGCCTTCTTGGCTACCTTCTTTGGATCTCGATTTGGTTCCCCAGCTCCAATTCCAGGTCTCCAGCATTTACTCAGGGTCACTCAGGCAGGCATCTCTTCACTCCCCCCACAGCAGGCTTAGCCTCCCTTTTTACCCAGGTGGAAGTCCCCTTTGTTCTGCGGACCTTACGACCAAAGAAAGCATGTGGCCCCGATTTTGTACCCAATGAGTTTTTGGTTCATCACTCCGTCCTCCATCAGATGTCGCTCTTAGACATATTAAATAATAGCTTTGTGTCAGGGGTCTTTCCATCATGCTGGAAAACCTCCTCCCCTTCCCTAAGCCATGGAGGGACCCCACATCTCCAGCTTTGCAGAGGCTGATAGCATTTCTATCCAATCTCAGGAAGGTGCTTGGGAGGATGGTGAGCCATCGGCTTCCCTGGTGGCTGGAGCATGACCGCCGCCTGTCTAAGGTACATTTTGGATTCCGCTTTTGATTCTGCCTCCCATGATGGGATATTGTACAAGTCCGCCTGTCTGAAGTACATTTTGGATTCTGCCCAGGGAGGAGGACATCTAATGTCCCCCTCCAGTTTGACCATCATATCTACCAGGCATTCTGTTATTAGCAGATACTCCTGGCAGTTTTTGTGGATCTCCAGGGGGCTTTTGATTCTGTCTCCCATCGGATATTGTACAACTTGTGCTGTCTTGGCATCACAGGCTCTGCACTGGCCTAGGTACAAAAGTTTTTGGAGTAGTGATCCTTTTGTGTTTCCCTTGGGGGTACATACTCCTCCGCTACCCCAGTCAGGCAGGGAGTACCACAGGGATCACGCCTCAGTCCCGTATGTATGACCTCCCTCATCCTCCTGGAGTATCCATTTTAGTCTATGCAGATGATGTCTCTATCCTCTGTAGTGCTGCCTCATTATGGGAGGCCCAACATCGCCTCCAACAGGTCGTGGATGCTTTTGCCACCTGAGCCGCAGACTGGGGACTAACAGTCAATGTACATATGAATGCTCTTATGTGCTTTGGCCATCAGAGGCTCCCCTCCATGCCGATGATTCAGCTTGGCGGAGTACCTCTCACAATTTGTACCTGGCACAAGTTTCTGGGCCTCCACCTGGATAGTCCCTGTCTCACCTGGACCACTCACATTGGCCATCTTCAGTCAGCATGCCTTAGGCGCCTGGACATCAAGAAGTGTGTTGCAGGAGCTCACTGGGGTGCTGATCGAAACACAAACACTCTCCTCCACTTGTATCTGACCTTCGTCTACAGCAAGATCTCGTATGGTACCACCCAGACCCACCTAAAAAAGTTGAATGTTGCCAGAACACGGCATTTGCATTGCCCTAGGTGCCTTCAAGTCCACCCCAATTATTTTGCTTCATGCAGAGTCTGGGGTGATGCCCCTCTCCATCTACTGCATGGAACTGGACTGTCGGCTGCTCCACTCCATTTCGGCCCTTCCCTCCAGCCACCCGGTCTCCTTCCTCTACCGCCTTCCCACAGTCCTTCATCTGCCCCCAGCTTGGCCACGAGTGATGTTATCATACGTTATCCACAGCATCCAGGCCTGCCACACCCTGTCTCTTGATCTGCCCAGGTCTGCCCCAGTGCCCCTCTCCCCCTTGTCTCCCCTTAGATGGATTTGTCTCCATATGTCTCCCCCTATCTCCCAATACCATTCTTGAAGTCAACAGATGCAGTCTTGGCATGGCAGCTCTTTCATAGCATGACTATCCTGTTTATAAGGACTCCCTGAGAATTTACACAGATGGGTCTCACCTCCCTCCATCTTCCTTTGCCTCAGCAGCCTATTTTGAAGATCTTTCCATATGCCAAACTTGGTCATTCAGCAGGCGGTATGATGTCCTAACTGTGAAACTCATAGCCACCCTACAGTCCCTTGAGTTTATGCGGACCTTCCTCCAGCCTCAATCTGTGGTTTTATACGCCGACTCGCAGTCCACACTTACTCCCCTCATCTCAGTTCATCCTGTGACTCATGTCAGAATTCTCCATGCTATTATGGAGCACCTCCTTCTCCTTGTTACTTCTTTCTGGCACCTCCACCTTCAGTGGATTCCCTCCCATGTAGGCATCCATGGCAATGAAACTGCAGATGCAGCAGCAAAGCGGGCACTGTCCTCCAATGCACTGGTCTATGTGACATCAGATAGCGCCACATTCCCTAATCTCACACGCAGTGCCTGCATATTACATTGTAATCCAAACCTTACAACCACCCTACCAGCCTCCCACCTGGGGCGTTTTTGCTCCAGCTCCTCTGAACACCCTTGGGCTCACAATCCCTGTAGGGACGTTGATGTTGCCACACAGGGAGGAGGTACTGGGGACCCTCGGTTACGACACCAAGTCGTGCAGTGCACGTCTGACTTTATCCGAAAATCTAGGCAACTCTCCTGCATATAATGTGAAGCCCTAAGCAGTTTGCATTGGAAGGGCACTGGGCCATTGTTTTGGCCGCGACCCTTAACCCGTCCAGTCCCGACCGTTTTTTTACCCAGCCTACCCTCAGGTCCCGACCGATTTTCGAATTTTTGTTTTTTGACTGAAACCTTCACTTTGGGTGAGAAACATCGAAAATTCATAGAGAAATCGCGATCCTGAAGTAAAAAATGTTGATACAGGTGTCACTTAACCTTACGTTTTCCTTCTTTTTCAGGGTACCTGGCTAAAGAAAACGAACTATGGAAAGGTTACCTAATTCAAGCCACTTTAAATTACGTATTTATTTCATTTATTTGGTACGAATATATGTGTAGTACAAGTCAATATTGATTTTCACACAATAATATAGGCGTTTAAAAGCATTGTTCACTCACCCAAGACCCCAGTATATGGCACCCTCCTTTATGACATTACCACCTCATCACTTCTGTTTGTTTCTACCTCTACCTTCTTTGTTTCTTTGTCCTCCACCTCAGGAATCACTTTCACCATGAATTTCATCATTGGAGAGACCATGGGGTAACATACCTCTACTGGCTAGGTTACTGCTAACAGGTGAATTGCCCAGTGTGGGGGGGACGGGGGGGAAGGGGAAGTTAGGTGGGGCCAGGCTGTATCCCAGCTTGACAGCAGGTAGAGGAAGGTCTCCCACATATGGCTACCAAAAATCACCCGTGAATGTTGAAAAATGTGCACACAATGGGCCTTGCAATTGCATGACATACGATGCATGTCGTTGGGTCTGTCCGCGGAAAAAAGTAGCGACGTGCATCGTACATCGGTGGGACTCGGAGGGTTAAACCTACAAGAAGAAGAAGAAGGCAGAGCTACATAAATGAATGGATGATGGACGTCCCACCTGCTAGTAATAATAAAAATAATAATAATAATAATAATAATAGTAGTAATAATAATAATAATAACAACAACAATAAAACAGTAGATGAGTTTTTGTTCCTCAAAAGAGGTAATCATTCAATACTTCACAAGCAATATAAACTTCAAAACAAAACATGAATCAGTTCATTCACTAGCATTTTAAAATTCCAGATAACAACATAGCAGTCAGTTCATAAGTAGTGCTGCGTCAGAACAGTGTTTTGAAAACAACTAGAATATACTTACAGGATCATCAATTTAACAGGTATAATAAGGTCAGTTCCAGCAACAATGAATGAGAACACTACGTTCAATTTGGCCGTACAGAGAAATTTAGTAAATTAATTAAAAATTACACACACACAAAAAAAATGGTACTAACTGAAGGGAACAGCATTTGCACCTCATATGTTCTCCAATACCTACTCTCATACTTCCAGATGCACCCTGTCTCCAACAACCTTTCTTACAACAGTGTCATTTACGAGCCTACTCTGAACTCCAGTATTCTCCGATCCAATAATCGCAAAACCACTTACAGCACAACTATTCACATCCCCACTCACATTTACAGCTTCTCCATTCACATCCCAAATCACAACTCAATTTACAATCCACTCACAACTCCACCATTCGCATCCACACTCAAAACCCCACCATTTATATCGACACCCACAACGCCACCATTTACATCCACACTCACAACGCCACCATTCACAACACAGCTCCACTCAACTACACCATTCAAACCCAACTCACAGCTCCAACATTCACAACCT
>JAGKTI010020582.1:0-16246 GCA_018397915.1 Birgus latro | reverse complement strand
CCTGATGCATAAATGAAGGACAGGGAGTAACGGTTAACCTTGCATTGGAGAGTTGGACAGATAAGGGATGAGAGTTTGTTGTAGCACCCGTCGTAGAGATGGAGGGATGCAAGCAGACAGTTCGGAGGAGCAGTGACCATTCAAGTAGCGATACAAAAGAGATAAAGATGCAACAGTACGGCGAAGTGACAGAGGTTAAAGGGGGACAATATGAGGAGAGTTAATGAGACAAAAAGCCTTTGACTCCACCCTACTGAAAAGAGCTGTATGTGGGGAGCCTCCCCACATATGAGAGTTGTACTCCATACACGGGCGAATAAAACCCGTGTATAAAGTCAACAATTGTGCAGGGGTAAAGAAAGTACGGAGTCGGCTTAGCATACCCAGTCTCTTGGAAGCAGATTTTACAAGAGATGCAATATGATCTTTCCAAGATAAGTCCCGAGTGAATGAAGCCCCATGCATGTTCAAGGATGATGCAGGATTGAGCTGGATATTATTAAACATTAAAGGGTACTCCTGTGGAAGATTGTGTCGGGATGAGAGGTGTAAAAACTGAGTAATTGATGCATGAAAAACAAGATTATTTTTACACCAGTCAGAGATACGGGCCAGGTCAGACATTAGGTGTGCCATAGCCTCATCCCTTGTTTGTTGAAGCAACTGCTGAGATGGACGTTGCGAGAACCGAATGGAAAGGTGAAGTGTGGAATCATCAGCGTACGAGTGGATAGGGTTAGATATACAGCTTAGGTCATTGATGAATAAAAGGAAGAGAGTTGGTGATAGGACAGATCCCTGAGGAACACCACTGTTGATAGATCTAGGAGAAGAACGATGGCGGCTATAGAACGACCAGAAAGGAAGCTATAGATGAAGGTGCAGATTGAAGGATAGAAACCCTTATGATGGCAGTTTGGAAATTAAAGATTTATGCCAGGCTCGATCGAAAGCCTTTGAGATGTCAAGTGCAATGGCAAAGCTTTCGCCAAAGTCCCGAAAGGAGGATGACCAGGAGTCTGAACGGTAGGTGAGAAGATCGCCAGTGAAGCATCCCTGACGGAACCCATACTGACGATCAGAAAGAAGGTTGTGATAGGAAAGATGCTTTAAAATTTTTGTTAAGAATTGACTCGAAAACTTTTGAGACACAGGATGTTAAAGCAATTGGACGATAGTTAGAGGGTTGGAAATGGTCACTCTTCTTTGGGACTGGCTGAATGAGAGCAAACTTCCAGCAAGAAGGAAAGGTACAAGTTGAACGACAAAAGTGAAAGAGTTTACCTAGGCAGGGTGTAAGCACAGATGCACAGTTCTTGAGGACAACAGGATGGACTCCATCAGGTCCATATGCCTTGTTAGTATTTAGGTCAGTGATGGCAGAAAATACATCAGCTGAAGAAACTTTTAATGTCAGCCATGAGGAAGTCAGAGGGGGGGAGTTATGGAGGAACAGCACTGGAATCGTCTAAGGTGGAGTTGGAGGAGAATGTCTGAGCAAAGAGATCTGCTTTATTAATAGAAGAAATAGCTACAGAGCCATCAGAGTAGACAAGAGGAGGGAAGGATGATGAGGTAACGTTGTTAGAAAGGCTTTTGGCAAGGTGCCAGAAGGAGTGGGAAGAATTCGAGTTGGAGAGTTTAAAGCATTTCGTACGAATGAAATTATTTTTAGCAGAGCGAAGAACAGACTTAGCACGATTCCGGGCAGAAACATATACATGATGTGATTCTTTCTTGTCACTTCTTATTGCTTTTCTTTCCTTTGCAGGTGGATTTACATTGAGTGACAAGCCAAATGGTTTCCTGTAAGCCAAGAAACCATTTACAACGCTGGTGGTAACCATATAACCAAACCATACGTGCTCCCTACGTATCAACAAGTGGGTTGGTGGAGGATTAGTGCCCCTCCCCGTAAAACAAATAACTCAGTCAAATGGCCACCCCTTGCGGGATTATTGCGTCAGGCAATAGATAGATAGATAGATTCAGGGTTGGGTTGGCTCTGGTACCTTTTATAGGCTCCCTCCTTGTTGCGGACAGCATTAGAACAAGTGTGATTAAACCAAGGCTTTCTTGCATTAGTCAAAGGGTATGAGAAAGGGAATGTATGCTTCCATGCCCGAGAGAATAACCTCCGTAATGCTCAAAGCACACTCAGAGGGCTCGCGGCCATGGAAGCAATAATTATTTCAGGGAAAATGAAAGAAGTACTGCCTGAGGGCCTCCCAATCCGCAGCTCCAAAGTGCCACAGTCGACGTTTCTTTGGGGGGTCCACGGGCCGCACCGGAGCGATAGGACAAGTCAAGGTAATAAGGTTGTGATCGGAGGAGCCCAACGGAGAGGAAAGATTAACAGCGTAAGCAGAAGGATTAGGTGTAAGGAAGGTCAAGTGTGTTGGAGCTCTCTCCTAGGCAGTTAGGGAAACGGGTAGGGTGCTGTACAAGCTGCTCTAGGTTATTAAGGATAGAAAAAATGTAGTCTTGTTCACTAGGTGGATCAGTGAAAGGAGAGAAGAGCCAAAGGTGGTGGTGAACATTGAAATATCCCAGAATGGAGATTTCAGAGAGAGGAGAAGTGGATAGAATGTGTTCCATCATAGAAGTAAGGTAGTCAAAGAATTGTTCATAGTTAGTAGAACTAGGAGATAAGTAAACGCGCTGATATATTTAGTCAGAGAATGACAGGAAAGCCGAAGCCAGAGAGTTGAGAATTCAGAAGAATCAAGTTCAGGAACAAGACAGCAAGATAAGTCGTTGCGTATATATACATAACAACCACCTTTGGCTTTGAAATTAGTATAGAGAAAGTAGGAGGAAACAGAAAAGGGTTTGCAGTCAGTTGCCTCAGACCGCTGAGTCTCTGTCAGGAAGAGAAGGTGAGGTTTAGAGGACGAGAGGTGGTGTTCGACAGAGAGAAAGTTAAAGGAAAGGCCGTGAATGTTGCAGAAATGAGGAAGTGAGTTGGATAGTGGATCCAGGCATCTCGCTGAGTCGTCATCGGGAGAGTGGCTATCAAAAGGCCGTATCTTTGCTTACTTATTTACCCGTCTTTCTCTCTGCTTCCTGGCTCACCGGTGGCTCAGTATTACTGTGATCGCCTCCTGATCTGTGTGTCCTGAGTCCTGATTCGAAACCCAAACCATAGTGTATTGTACAGTCAAAAGGTGTATGCTGGTAGTGTGTTCTTCCATATGCTAGCTAGCATGTGCTTGCATTCAGACGGTTCATACCGATTACTTATACTGATTCCAGTACACACACAAAAACCTTAACAATATTTCCACATTCATGCCTTTACTACAGACACTATTCTGATTCGTCCCAGAGCACTGTGACCAAGGGTAAAATTTGGACGCCGCTTTTCCTCCGAGGAGAAAGTCTGGGGCTGCAGTGGCCCACATACGCAATGATACAGATAATATGTATCAGCTGTCGGACACCATCCAAATCGTATCTATCTCTGTCTATATTTCTACTGCCAGACGCTGTCATCAGACTTGTATCTATCCATCTATCTCTCTACCCACTCATTTGTGTGTGTGTGTGTGTGTGTGTGTGTGTGTGTGTGTGTGTGTGTGTGTGTGTGTGTGTGTGTGATCACCACTTTCCCCCACAACTTAAGCACCATCCCTCATGTACTCCTCCGACTTCTTTGCAGCTAAAGAAATCGAAAACTATAAGCAACAAAACAGGAATTATGAACATTCCGAACACACAACAGTTGCCCTTATCACTACAAGAAGTTTTTTTTTGCTCTAAATAAAATCGTCTAGCAGTGCAAGAATAATGTAAAAATAAATAAATAAATAGGAAAGAAAAAAAATGTTCTGAATCAGTCCGAGCCGAGGAGAATGCATATACCCTCTCTCCTAAAAAAAATGTCTTCGTGGACATAAATATAGTCGTCTAGGGGAAACAAGGAAAAACAATAACATCGTTCATAAATTACTTCTCGACAAACAAAGTATGTAAACGTGTTTCAAATTCCGCACCACCACCGCCACCGCCGCCAGCAACAACAAAACAGAAACGAAGCTTAAAAAAGACTAAAACTAAAAAAAGTGAACTATGAATTGGTTCAAACGTATTTTACATTTCTGAGCGGCTCTGGATGGCCGGCGTCACAACAGAGATAACGGTGGATGTTGTACTATAGTGTTTCATAGGGCGTTGCAGAGAAGAGAGCCATGTATTTGCTTTTACATGCCGGGGACGAACATGTAAATGATGGTTTATGTAATGAGGGAGAGGGGGAGTGGAGCATCAGGAACTACAGTACTTCGGCTTCTTAAGCAGATCTCTTTGACTATGATATGCTACTTTTTTCGGCATACATGGCATAGATATTTCAACATTCGTCTAAATTTTACCGCTTTAGATTTACCGACAGGACAGACTTGCGGTTAGGTGCTGTGTCTTTCAGTTGTGGGTTTACGAGTTGTGGTGGTTGTCTGTCTGCCAAATTGTCTGGTAGCTGCAAGAATAAAGTACTAAAAGTCGACAGGGGATTGAAGAGATTAGAACTAAGTTGATTAGAATCGTCTGGCGGTAGCGAGATATAATATTTAAGATTTCCGTCGTCGTCAGAGTGCTGGTGGAGGCTGTTTTTAACAGTAAGGCGACGAGAGTTAAATTCTAAGCTGCATAAAATCGCCTGGCTGTTATAAGAATATAATAGTTGAGCTTTCTGTCGTATTAATGGTTTGATGGAAACTGCTTTAATTCACTGACGAAGAAATACCAATTCACGGCTCAATAAAGTCGTATGGAGGAAGGAAGATTATGCTAGTTAAGGTTTCTGTCCTCGACAGAAAATTGATGAGACCATATACGAGGCCAGTTGTAGGTAAAAATATCGTCTTGAGGTTGTAAATTACAGCATTTTATTTTATTTTATTTTATTTTTTCGCAACGTTTGATGGTGTTACGTATCTCTTCTTCCCTCGACCCACCGACACATCATAACGCTCCGCTAACACCATCCCTCCAGTCCTGAATGAGATAGCTGATGTAAGTACGTATTCATGCAGACGGTACGATTTTGGTGTCCAACCGGGAACATGTGAGGGAGTGTGGCCTATATGGGAGGACTCCTGGGCCTCAGACAAAGGGCAGTGTAATCTATGCACATAATTGGATAAGAGAAAGCAACTCCTAATTTCACGGAACCAGTATTCAATATTTGTTAAGCAAGAGAAGTCAGTGCAAATTTTTCCCACTGGTCTGTGCATGCACTTCTTTTTAATGTAATTTCTAATTCTGAGAAACCGACAGTCACATTTAGTGGAAGGAAATGGGATATTCTCGTGTTATTAAGCCCTTCAGGATAATGATGTCTGATTTAGTCCATTCTTTTTATTTATTTATATTTTTTGTGTCCGACTGTGGGCATAGGCTTCACAGCCTTCTACTGATGGTTTTGATTGAGTCTGTCTTAAGAATTCCGTGCGAAAAATTTCTCATACGCCAAATTAAATCGACTTTATGTAGCACAGTTAAGAGTTCGTTATCGTACTGCATGGATTAAGACCTCAAAACGAACGGAGGTATGAGAACAGAAACTGCAGTAGTACTGCATATACACTAGATGTCAGTTCCCACATTAATACACAGGCGTCAAACTTCGGAATGGCATGGGCTACAAAAAGTTCAAACTTTTATTTTTTTATTTTTTTGGTTCTTTCATAAGCTGATCATTTTTTTTTTCCTTATTCACATATGTGTTACGGCTGGGGAAAAAGTAATATTTATAGATTTCACAGGTTTTCCCGCCTATAACAGTAAAGAACTAAGGATATCAAATATTTACCAGACAATAATCATAAAGCCTAACTGAGTGAAAGCATCTTTTTTTTAGTATTATTATTTTTCTTATCACGTAGTATAGATGATGCACATGAAATCTCAAAACATAGTTAATTTACCTTATAGTTACTGACCATATCTGGTTTAACATTTAGCCAAATGTCGTGCATTTTCTTTTAGATTTTGAGGGGTAAGGGCACGAGGGGGGACTACCCAAGTGTGTAGTGTCGTACCGATCTGGAGGCACATTTCAAGTTTTGTGCTTAAATTCGAAATTGAACCCCAAAATTATCTGCTACAGGCGGAATGCCTCGTTTTCAGCATGTAAATACGAACAGAAATGGCACTGCGACTGTTGCTTCGGAGTGCTTTACACACTGAGATTTGAGGTAGCATTTGACCCACATGTTATCCATCTGATCAAAAAAACAGTGAAACAAAAGATAAAATAAACTTTTGGAAGTGTCTAGAAACATATTTGATGTCTAGAAGAGTAATTAAACATGTTAGAATGCAGTGTTTTTTTTTTTATTGTCAGGCTTTTGCTTAGGCATATAGATGTAGGTGAAATTCAGTTTCTTTTGGCATTCTCATGCCTGTTCTCATGCTTTCGTGTTACCTTTCATGCAGATTTTTTTTCCCAGGATTATGTTGCGATACTAAGTTTTACTACTAAAATGAGCAAGCCAAGAACACAAGCAACTGTCAAACACACTGTCTTTGGCTCTTTACCATGAGATCTTCCTCTCTCTGAACTTCCAACCCGTCTACAAGTTGCAGGACATTTCCTCCTCTTGAAGGAAAACAAATGTACCAACAACAGGAGTGTTATTCCAGACTTAGCCCAAACACTTGCTGGCTTTTGGAAACGTGCAAACATTCCAACACAATAAAAAATCTGAAGACGAAGTTCCTTCGTTTGGTGGAAGAAGGCTCACAGGCATTCAGACAAGGCATTCAGGCAGCAAAAACCAAGAATTTTGTTGAAAGACTTGATAATTTTTTGATATAGCTGAGCGCCAGTATGATGATCTCTCTGCGTGTCGCTGTGAAAAGGAGATGAAAATTCCACGACGAGAGCAAGCCTTAATCAATCGGAGAACCACGAGGAATGTGCAAACCGGTGGAATAGACTGGGAGATGACCAACATCATGAAGAGAAGAAGGCAAGAGAGGATCGGATGCAAGAAAGACAAGAAGAGCAGAGAGAGAAAAGGAAAAGGAGAGAGGTAGCGGCCTCTGCAGAAGTAGCTGAATTAACTCCAGCAGAATCAGCCTCAAGTGAGGAAAGTTTTTAAGATGAGTGGATGGGTGATATTGCCATTCAAAGAGACAGAAACATTACACGAATTCCCATTTAAGCTTTGGAAGCAGATCGGTACTGTGTGTCGAATAGGGCTGCTGCAGCTACTGGTGCGACTCCATTAGTTGACTATGGCATCATTAATTCTGGAGATCATAGAAATATAAACGACCATCACAAAGTATGGGGAGCATGACAGAAGGTAAGAAGGGATCTAAGGGAAGCAGCAACCTACCAGGATGAAGTCACTGTTCTGTTTTTTGATGGACGGAGAAACATGACATTAATCAAGCAGAAAAAGGGGAACAAGTGGTATGGGACAAAAGAAATTGAAGATCACTATGTGCTAGTCGCAGAACCTGGAGCCTTCTGTCTAGACCATCTGACAGTGAACGAGGAACTGGCACTGCCATTGCGGAAGGACTTCAGAATTCGATTGAAGAAATGGGTATTGTGGATAAGATAATTGCGGTGAGAGCCGATAACAGCCACAAACACAGGACAGAAAAATGGAGCCATTCACCAGCTAGAGTGCTGCCTTGATCGTCCTTTGCAGTGGTTCATCTGCAGTCTGCATTTATATGAACTTGCACTTCGCCACTTGTGTAAGAAACTCTTTGGTCGAACCGAAAGTGCAACACAATGGAAAAGTCCAATTGGCAAAGCTATGGCTTCGTGGGTGGACGGAGAGAGATCGGTATGTTTGATTCGTATGGGATGAGTTTGGTGGATGCGTCGGGTTCGAATGGGTTAATGGGATGGGTGAGTGAACAGGGTTCGGTAAGAAGGGTGGTTGGGTGTCTGGATGGGTGGGTGGGTCGGTGGGAGGAGTGGGTGGATAGGATAGATGGGTGGGAAGGGTGGAGTGGATGGGCAGGGTGGGTGAGTGTTCAGGGAGAGGTGGGAGGGTTGGGTGGGTACAGTACATACGATCAATGACACTGTTGGGCGGGCAGGGTGGGTGGAAATCGTGGATGGGACGGGTGGATGGTAGGGGTTGGTGGAATGTGAGGGCAGAGTGGGTCGCCAGGGTAAATGAGCATGGTGGATCGCCAGGGTAAGTGAGCATGGTGGATCGCCAGGGTGGCTGAGATGACTGCGCGGCCGGAGTGCTCTGAGTGGGTGGTTGGGTTGTTGGGTTGGGTGGCTGGATCGGTTCAGGGTGGACAGGTGAGTGGGTGGATGTGATGAGTGGCATTGCTGGGTGAGATTCGTGGGTGGCATTCGTGAGTTAGCGGGGTGGATGGCAGGGATCGGTGGGCTGGATGGGTCGTCTAGGTGTCTGGGCAGGGTGAGTGGCCGGGGTGAGGTTGGTGGGTTGTGTTGCATGGGCTGAGTGGGTAGATGGATGAGTGGGTGGGTGGTTATGTGGCTCCCCAGATGACAAGGCAGGAGAGGAACTTATGTGGCTAGCAATCATAAAACTTGCCGCAGTTACATGGACTAGAATATATCGCTTAGAACACGTTGGATAAATATTTTGAAGTCAAACTATACATTAGGGTCACTGCTGAAGCTTCACATCTCCGATCCATCCGCCTAACAAATCGATGCATTGTTGGGGGTAAGGAGGAGGAGGTGGGGTAGGACGTCTGCAATTAACCTCACTCTAGTGGCAGATTACGCTGTCCCCTGGTTGCTGGAAGAAACTAATGTTGGAGCGGCTGTACTGTTTGCAGATGATAATGTATTGTTAAGTGAAGAAGAAGGAGAGCTGCAAGGCTTAGTTAATGAGTTTGGGAGTGTGTGTAAGAAACGGAATCCAAAGGTGAATGTAGGGAAGAATGAAATTAAGGTCTTCGAGAAATGACGTTACTGAATGTGGAGTGTGGTTGGATGATGAGGAAATGGAAAATGTGAGTGATTTTAAGTACTTGGGTAGTGTGACAAATAAGGATGGAAATTTGGAGGATGAAGTGCTTGAACGGGTGCAAAAAGGAAGCAAGGTTGCTGAGTCTTTGAAAGCGTTGATAAGAAATAGGCAAGTGAACATGGAAGTAAAAAAGTCGCTGCATGATAGTATTGTGATACCAACTCTCGCGCATGATAGTGAAGCTTGGACCTTGTTTTAAGGACAGAAGTCAAGAGCGAGAGCAGTGGAAATGAGTTGTTTGAGAAGAGCGTGTGGCGTTACATGGAGAGAGTGACAAATGAGGATGCGAAGGAGCACTGTGGTGTGGATGACGAAGCGATAGAAATCGTTAGGAGAAACACACTGAGGCGGTTTGGCCATTTGGAAATAGATGGAGAGCGAGAGACTAACGAGGAGAGTGTATGTGAGTGCGGTCGAGGAAGCGGGAGAAGGAGGGGGAAACCGAGGATGAGATGGAGGGATGGAGTGGGGAGGTTAATAAAAGAGGGGGGGGGGGGGGGGGGGGCGGGGGGGGGGGCAATGAAATGGCGGGGGGGAGGGCGACATGGAGGCGACTCGTTTGTGGCCACCCCTTACGGGATTGAGGCGTCTGGCAATAGATAGATAGATTATGAAGATGATGATGATGATGATGGTGATGATGATAACACCTACAGCACTGATAAGAGTAATGCTGATAATGGAAGTGATAGTTCGTGTGATAGAAATGAGGACAATGTAGATAGTGATGGTAGTATTTAAACACTGATAACAGAGGACGTTGATAATGGTAGTGATAGTGGTCGTGGCGTTGATGGTGGTGGTAATGACTGGTGGTGGTAGTGACTGGTGGTCGTGCTACCGACAATGATATTTAAGATGTGGCAGCAACAACCCTCAACCCCCTCTCCCTTCCTATCACCCCCCACCTTTCTGTCTTTATCTTCTTTATTCTCTTTGTATATTTTTTACCTCCCATCTTGGCCTTCCTTACCCACTTGCTCCACTTACCCCCTCTTTCATTCTCCCTCTGCCCCTTGTCTTTCCCCTCAGTGTAATTAAAGAGAGGCTGGTGTTAGTGATATATTTATGAATGGCACAAGCACCTCCATCCATTCAGATTTCCTTAGCAATCCCCACTCTCTTTGCTCCTTCCACATCCCCTCTCTCAGTCTCCTCTTTTTCCTTCCCTTCTGTCCAACAACCCCGCCCTTTGCCTTACATTGTACCCCTACACGCCTGTCCCTCTTCCCCAGTCCATGCTCCTTTACCTTCCTCTCTACGACATCAACACTTCTTTGTCCCTCATTCCACACCTTTACCACCGATTTCCCCTCCCTTTATACCATTTCTTCCTATCTCTGCTCCCCCACCCTCTCCTCCTCTGCAGAGTCTCCTTTCCTTTCCTCTCTTATGCCCCCTCTCTACCTTATGCCTTACTACCTCCTAGCACTGCTCTCCTTGCCCGCCCCAGTACTACCCCCTTGCCCCCCTATCCCCAGCATGGCCCCTTTGTCCTCCCTCCAATTCCAGTGCAATTACGAGTGAAGTAGGGTGTGAGCTGAGAGGCGCCCAGCAGTGTGTAATCTGGATGGCCATAGATAGTGTCTGATGCAGTTCAACCCACTAGACGTGTTCTAAGCTGCAATCATCCTCACCTGCAACACGAAATCATATATAACGACATTCTTTTATATTACCAACTGTGTTTGAGCTTGGCTGTTATATCTTTAAAGGTGTAGGTACATGGTGATTAATGCCCTCTTTACGTAATATATTTCTGCAAGGTAGTTATGTAAAATGGGAGAAAAAGAAAAGAAAGAGAAAGAAAGGTGCTATTATCATCACCTAAAACCCGTAAATATAAATAACTATAACCACAATTTTTAATACTGCGTGAGCCTCTGTACTCTATTTTTATGGATGCAAGTGCATGGTAATTAGTGACTGTTTTACGTAATGCTTATTTTTGCCAGGTAGGTACGCAAAGCTGCAATCATCACCACCTGCTACCCCACCAACAGAAGTAACTGGAATCTTTTATTATTACCTGTACCTGAGCGTTGTTGTTATATTTTCAGGAGTAGCCTATTAGCACGTGGTAATTAATGTCCACTGAAGCGGGTTGTAAAGTAAATGTTCATGTTTCGTGGGCAGTTGTGTAAAAGTGAGAAACAGAGGTGGATGTTAACTCTGGTATGTATAGCTACTACCCCTCCTTTTCTCTTCCTCCTTAACTTTTGTAAAGGGTAAATCTCAGGGGGGCTTGGGATAGATACGAAGCACAGAAGTTGAAACAGAAGACAAAGGTAGTAGACTGTAGTAAGGTGCAGGTTAGGAGGAGGGTGGGACTGATATAAGACAGAGATGAAACAGATGGTAGTGGTGGCAAACAGTTGTGTAATGTGCTTTAGAAGAGCAGAACATATACTAGGCAAAGATAGTAAAACTGAAGATAGTGAAGGCAGACAGTGGTATAGCAAAGGTAAAGAGGAAAGATACAAGGCAAAGAGGAGACGGTGAACAGAAGACTGTCGTAGTATACAGTGTTGTGGCGAAGAAGGTAACGACGAATGCAAAGCACAGTTGGTGGACCAATGATAGCCGTGGTAGACAGTGGCATTATGCAGGTTAGGAGTAGGGTGTGGCAGACACAAAGCACAGACAGGGTGTGCAAGAACTAGGCACGGGGCTGTGGATAACTCCGCTAATGCTGGTGATTGGATGGAGGGGCTACGCATTCCACCTCCTCCATCCCCCCCCCCCACTACCTTGCCCGTCCTATTCATCAGATGATGTGAAGGGAGGATCACAGCTCACACTGGAACTCGGCACCGACCACCCTCTAATTTTCCTCCTCGTTTATGGTCAGGTAATGAAGCTGGCTACAGCAGAAAAGAAGGAAGATGATTTATCCCCATCGACTGTACGAAGGTCATGCAGACAGTACAGTGATAGGGCTGTGGTCGAAAATAGCGGTGAACTAACACGCTGCGGTCCAAATCCACGAAATTGGCAAATATTCCTCTATCATATAAAAGGTTGCCCAGGATGTAAGGTCGTCTCCTATAGCTTAAATGATCTGGACATGTGATTGGACGTGTGGAGAGGATGGGGGATGATAATTGGGTGTAGAGGGTGAGAAGTGTTAATATTGGGGGAGGGGTAGACCGAGAAAGACATGGGACGAGGTCATTAAGTGTGACCTCAGGGTTGGGGGACTGAACAGGGAGGCTGCCAAAGATCGAGCAGCATGGAGAGCCGCCATTAGGTGACCAAGGTCGACGAAACGAAACTGCGGTAGCCTTACCTCGGGCCTTCCCACGTCCCGAGCCTTTTACAACCACCAAGGGATAGTAAGGGATTGGTTGATTCTCTTTAATATTCTTCCCCTAAAGCCCGACTCCCAGAAGTCGATGTTACATCCAGACCTTTCAGTTCTACTGATGGACGAATAAGAAGAAATGCGAAAACAAACTGTGTCTAACAGGGTGACTAATACCAGAATCAAATTCACGCTATTACAGTAGCACACAGGTTGTTTCAGCTGGTTTTCGCACCCTGTACCCACTAACTTGTAATCCCACCCTCGGTGGCCGACAGTTTGGCCCATGCGTGCTGTAGCCTGGTGGAACATTTATAAAGGACATCCACCAATTTAACCCTGTTGAGAGGATGGAGAATGAGAGGCTGACCAGGAGTGTATTTGTGAACTGGAGGAGGAGAGAGAAACCGAGGATAAGGAGTGATGGGGTGAAGAAGTATATGAGAGAGTGTAAGTATGAGATGGAGAGAGGTAGGCCAGATGGCAGACGACAGGGTGACATGGAGGCGATTAGTTTGTGACCTCCCACTACGAGGTTAAGGCGTCATTTTGATAGACATATAGAAAGATAAACCATACTGATGATATACAAGGCTCCATAGCAGTTAATTATTGCCGGAAATAATTTACTTGTCATTAGTTTTCCTCTTAATTATTCACTGCAGTTTGGCTGTGAAGTATACTCGTATGACCGCAGTAACAGTGAAGAAAAACAATATCAGTAACTTAACCTTAATAGGGTCTATAAATACTGCCTGTGTTCTTTTTTTCAGCGTCGGGTATGATTTGATCTGATTAATACAAACATACCGTACTAAAACATTTTATGAAATGTACCACTGGAACAAGGTCGAGGCAGTAAAACGACATGTAATCCCATTCCAAACCCCCTCCCCCCCCTTTTTTTGCATATTTGGGTGCTCAGCATTGTTGGTTGTTATTTCTCATGACACTTTTGGGGCACACTTATACGACGCCATAATGGCATGTACTGGAGGAAAAAACCGACTTTGTTCCAATGGCTTTATCGCGCACTGCCATCCCTACATTCTAATATGTTTCATATTTTTAGAATTATTATTTTACTTATTTTTTAAAAGCTTTAGTGTAGAAAGGTTCAGGAAGTTTTTGAAAGTTATTCAAAATAAATAACGTCATAATAGCGAAGGGGTAGTGAAGACCGACTTTCAGGCTCCCGTTTGAAAAGTCTGTCTTAAACTGAATGAAGTCTCCTGGAGAAAATAACAAAGAAGGAGCACTGGGAGAGCAAAACACACACGGTTTGCAAATGGTGTATGACCGAACTTTTGACCGAAACCTGTGACCTGGACTTCTTTTCTCCCGTGAAATAGGCTATAGTATGCGACGCTGGTTCAGCCACAGCACCCCTTATGTCCGTCAAGGTAGTAAGTGGCTTGGTGAACGCTTCCCAAAATTTTTACAACTGGCGGGAGGGGAACCAGCGCCCACCACCGTGCGAGATGCACGCACTGCCACTGTACCATAAGGTTCCATATATTTATATATAGATAGATATAGATATAGATATAGATAAAGATATAAATATACTGTATATATGTGATAAAGATGAGGGTTTATTTTGTAAAATATCCAAATTTCCTGATGATACTAAAGTTAGAAACAGAACAGACACATCTTTACAGAGGCAGGCAATTCAGGGTGACCTCAATCGACTGTTTAATTGGGCCCGATCATGGCAGATAGATTTTAATATTACCATATTCAAAGTGCTAAACATTGGAAATAGAAATGAAGAAGCTACTTATACAGTGAACGATATTCAGCTTCATAATGTTAATAATGAAAAAAAGACTTAAGAAGTGTAATAACAAATGATCTTACACCAGGCAACAAACTTATCGAATTCGTTGGTAGAACACTCGACTATAAGGCTGAATATACTATCCTCACCTTCTGTAATTCTCTAGTACTCCCACACTTAGAGCATTGTGTCCATTTCTGGCAGCCTTCTTACAAAAAAGAAATAGGGGAACTTGAGAGAAGAGAGGCAGTGGCCGAATCAGTAGTGAGGTGGCCTGCAGTCCTAATGGACCCATGCTCGAATCTCGACTGGGTCAGTGAACAATTTAACCCGCCCCATCCCCCCGATGT
This sequence comes from Birgus latro, assembly GCA_018397915.1. Lineage (NCBI taxonomy): Eukaryota > Metazoa > Arthropoda > Malacostraca > Decapoda > Coenobitidae > Birgus > Birgus latro. The sequence continues at coordinate 1,825 of JAGKTI010020582.1, read as the reverse complement.
ACAATGCACATCACAACTTTTTTTCACACTGAGACCCACCGACGTGCACCGTACACCAGTCAGTTGCAAGGCCCGTCGCTTGCACATTTTTCAAGATTCGCGGGTGATTTTTGGTAGGCATATGTGGGAGACCTTCCTCTGCTCCCAGCCAGGCGGCGACACTGCCTGACCCTGTGCAACCCTCCCCCTCGGGGGGTGCGCCATTATCTCGCAACTCACCTGTTAGCAGTGACCTGGCCAGTAAAGACACATATCACCACAGTCTCTCCGATGATGAAATTCAAGGCGAAAGTGATTCCTGATGTGGAGGACAAAGATTACATGGCACCAGAGTTAGTAATAAACAGAAGTAATGAGGAGGTAACATCGCCAAGGTAGGTGCGATATGTTGATGTGTTTGGTGAGGGAACAATGCTTATATCGCCTATATTATTGTGTGAAAAACAATATAAATTCGTACCAAAGAAATAAATATCTATGAGGCTGTGTGGCTTTGGTTAAGTTTCCCTCGCATAGGGAGCGTTTTTTATGGAGCGAGTCGTCATATAAAGCAGTTTCCAGGTGAGGGATCTCTCACCTGTTTAGGATATTTTTCACTTCAGGTGAGCGCTTTCTTGTTGAATTTTCGATGTTTCTCACCAAAAGTGGAGGTTTGAGCTAAAACAAGGCAAGTTGAAAATCAGTCGGGTTCTGGGGGTGGGGTGGGTTAAAAAAGCAGTTGGAACGGGGCGGGTTAAGGATCTGAATTTCATAGAAGCAGACTTTACTGATCTACCAGAAGATCCGCCGACATGTTAAAATACCTTGGCTAATATCAATACAGCAGTCCTGTATGAGACAGCCTTAGCATGAATTCAGTATGGATGGTGGGTGTTAGCGCCGAAGTGGTGACATGTGGAGGTGCATGGACGTAGGACTATTGGAACTTGGGAACGGGCTGTGAAGCCTAAACCCAGAGTCGGACACACGCAAAAAAATGGTGACGAAGCTGACTAGACTGAGAAATCAACCATACGAGGAGCGTTTTGAAGCCCTGAATCTCTTTGCCTCAACCGAAAGCAGGTTACGGGAAGTTGTAGTTTAAGTTTTTGAAATATTTAGAGGACACAATAATACGGATATCGATAAATACTTCACAGTTCATCATTCAAATCATCCTTTACTACAATTAATGGGCACAAAGTTTTTGGCAAACGATTTCAGTCACAAGGAACTACCGGTATGCAATTTTTCTTTCACAGAGTTATAAACCTAATATATGGAACAAGTTGCCCTCCAGTGAAGGTAACCATGATACAATACTAACCTTGAAAAATTGCTTGGGTAAGTATCTGTCTTCTAACCCCTAGCTAAGCATGTTCACTCCTGAATAATGCAATTCTGTAGTATAATTTTTTGTTTCTTTCCCAAAGCCTGGTAAATACAACCGCAGAAACACATTGATAACTATTGTTGACATAATGTTACTTTCGATTTCAAGTGGATAATGTGGCATAAGATTTGCTTTCCCTCTACCATATCAAATTTTTATAACAGCTTTTTCATTCTGCACGGTGGTCCTACTCACCCTGCTAGCTTCAGCTGTGTTTAATTGATAGATTTTTTTTTTTTTTAAAGTAATTCCCAATATCACACAGCCGCGAAAGGACCAACAGGCCTGTGATTGTTTGCTCTCCTTTGTACTCCTCTGTACTCCTTCCTCTACATTCCAAGAAACGTGGTCTAGGTAATATTTGAGTGCTTAACTTTTCGTCATGCAAGTACTACTAATACTGTATTTGTTTGATCCAATGAGATGGTGGATTACACACACACACACACACAC
>JAGKTI010020581.1:0-16246 GCA_018397915.1 Birgus latro | reverse complement strand
GAAAGGATGGCAGACTTATTGGGTATAACTATGTTGATGGGAGTTGTCAAAGCCCCAAAGATGACAATGTATGCCTGCTGTCAGTGCGTGAATGACTTCAAAGCGATATATATTTTTTTTTTTATGCAAGAAAGAAGGAACCAAGGGCCATGGGCCCGCATACTGCTCCTTCCAAGAAAAAGTAAAAACAATACAAAAGAGAGCCAAATTCAAGATCCATTCATTTCGAGATGCTTGGACACACTGCGTTTGAAAGATTGGAGATCATAGGAAGCAGGGAATACAGACAGAGGGAGACAGTTCCAGAGTTGACCAGTTGCATAAATGAAGGACTGGGAGTAACGGTTAACTCTTGCATTAGAGAGTTGGACAGAAAAGGGATGAGAGTTTGTTGCTAGACTGGTACTACGTGCCCGTCGTAGAGGTGGAGGGATGCAAGCAGACAGTTCAGAGGAACAGTGACCATTGAAGTAGCAATAGAAGAGAGATAAAGAAGCAACAGTATGGCGAAGAGACAAAGTTTGAAGGGAATCAGTAAGAGGAGGAGAGTTAATGAGACAAAAAACCTTTGACTCCACCCTATTGAGAAGAGCTGCATGTGGGGAGCCTTCCCACACATGAGAGTTGTACTCCATACACGGGCGAATAAAATCCGTGTACAAGGTCAACAACTGTGCAGGGGTAAAGAAAGTTTGGAGTCGGCTTAGCACACCTAATCTCTTGGAAGCAAATTTCACAAGAGATGTAATATGTTCTTTCAAAGACAAATCCCGAGAGAATGAAACCCCAAGCATGTTCAAGAATGATGCAGGACTGAGCTGGACATTATCAGACATTAGTGGGTAATCCTGAGGAAGATTTTGTTGGGTTGATAAGTGTAAGAACTGAGTTTTTGATGCATTAAAAATAACAAGATTATTTTTACCCCAGTCAGAGGTACGAGCCAAGTCAGACATTAGGTGTGCCATAGCCTCATCCCTTGTTTGCTGAAGTAACTGCTGAGATGGACGTTGCGGAAATCGAATGGAAAGGTGAAGGGTGGAATCATCAGCATATGAGTGGATAGGGTTAGATGTACAGCTTAGAAAGTCATTGATGAATAAAAGGAAGAGAGTTGGTGATAGGACAGAGCCCTGAGGAACACCACTGTTGATAGGTTTAGGAGAAGAACGATGGCCGTCTACTACAGCAGCTATAGAACGACCAGAAAGGAAGCTAGAGATGAAGGCACAGACCGAAGGATAGAAACTGTAGGAGGGCAGTTTGGAAATCAAAGATTTATGTCAGACTCGATCGAAAGCCTTTCAGATGTCAAGTGCAATGGCAAAGCTTTCACCAAAGTCCTGAAAGGAGGATGACCAGGAGTCTGAAAGGTAGGTGAGAAGATCGCCAATGGAGCGTCCCTGACGGAACCCATACTGACGATCAGAAAGACGGTTCTGACAGGAAAGATGCTTTAAAAATTTTCTGTTAAGAACTGATTCTACTTTTTGAAAATGGCTGTTCATAATTCTTATGTTCTGTATAAGTACTTTTCAACTGAAGCAAAGAAACTGACATTCCTTGAGTTCAATGGACTCCTCATTGATTCACTGATGGCCTTTGAGTACACGGATTGGCCTCTCAGATATGAAGCGATCCCACATGCTGCTGACACAGGCGAGCATGACAGCAGTGCTAGTGGTGAAGTTAAGGCATCACCAGGACCAGCACCTGGGCCATCAGGTGTGAGGCAGTCACTCTTCTCTCTTGCACCACGAGATGAAGATTCATCATCTGACTCAGAAGAGGACGTTGAGACAATACCTACTGGTCCTCCTGGGAAAAGACCTCATTGTTGATAAACCATAATGTCTAAACAAGAACTTAAACCATACTCTACTTAGCATGAAGAAATATCTGAGGTGTCATGTCCGCTACAAGTCTGGGGACTGGAAAGACACCAAGTATAAGTGTAAGTTGTGTGATGTGGCTTTGTGCTCCTCACCTTGCCATGGCTTGTACCACCTTAAGAAGAAATACTGGGTAGTGAAGCACTTAATGCTTCCCCACCATCCCCTCCACCTGCCCTCTGCTGAGCATCTCCAGGAAGTGTATTTTACTGGAGCAGGTGGAGGGGTTATACTGATGCTTAAGCACTTAATGCTTTCCCACCATCCCCTCCACCTACCATCTGCTGAGCATCTCCAGGAAGTGTATTTTACTGGAGCAGGTGGAGGGGTTATACTGATGCTTTGCTTGTGGTCTGTAAACATCATTGGTTGGTAAGTAAAATTATTGTATATAGATTATGTTTATTATGTATGCATATTCAGGATATTTATCTTTTTGCTGTATGTACCGTACTATGTTAGTAACAGTGATGTTTATATTCCGACATTCTTGAATGCATATAATACTGTAAAAAAAACTCGCACGAACAGTTAGAGACTAAAATTAATGAAGTAGCACATAAAATATTGTCAGAAGTAAAATAATATATCAGTTGACAGTGTGATGATGGAATGCGCCTGGCCTTCCGTATACCTTTTTTTATAAGGTGTTAGTGACCTTGGTTGTTTGATCATTATTTTATGGATATATTATTGTAGATCAAACATTTGCATACAAGTGAAGAGTAAAATGAATAAAATAGCACAAAAAATAACATCAAAAACAAAGACGGAATATAAGCATTTATGTTAGCTGCCTATGGTTTTTTAGTTGTCATTGTAGTTTCTCTTATAGTATTGATAATGTTCATATTCTCTCCTACGTTATATGCATATATCATTATAGAAGAATCTATTGCGAACAATTTAAGACCAAATTGAGTAATATAGAGTGAAAAATAAGTTCAGAAAAAAGAAAAGAGCATAAACATGTGCAAGTAACTTCGCATGGCCTGCAAATGCTCAGCCAATTCTGGGGTGGCACTGGTTGAGCACACCAGGCAGGCCAAAGTGTTAATCAGTCATTTACATTAATGTCCTCAATGTTTTTTCAAATTTCTATACTAAACCTTTTTTGCCAAAATGCAAATTTATTTTCTTTAAAGACAGGATCCATGTAGAATGAGGGTTCACTGGGCAGTGTTTTCAGATTCATGGAGATTTTTTTCTAATGGCTGCTCTTGTTTCAGGTCCACAGCTGAAATCAGATCAGTGTAGTCAACACAAGCTATGTTGTCATCAGGGAGATGCTTGACTAATACATGGTAAAATGTTGACAGATATATAGGCACATCTTATGTTGTCTTAGTACAGTACATCCTGCATGAGGTACTTCTTCCAAATATATGTCGCGTATACTCTCTGTTCCTAATGTCATTAGTTGTAAGAAGTATGAATCATTTGATGAGTGGTAGGAGTTGATCCAGGATCATTTAGCTGTTGTGATGTCCTTTGCATTTATTGCTGTGCAACTGCTGTAGACACTGGATAAGAACTGGTAAATTAAGGAACCCAATGGTAATTTAGACTGCATTAACAGCTTAAAACTCGGCAGTGAACTATTTATTTAAAAATATGGTTACATAGTATTTGCAAGTGCTGAAGCAGTTATTGTTCAGTAATAATGACCTCTTTTTCAGCAATATTGTTCAGTGGAGAGTAGTTTATAGCAGGAATTAAGAGAGTTTGGAAGAACCTTATGATAGGATGAACCAGATGTAAAAATAGATGTGAGGTGTGACAAAATAATGGAGGCGGTAAAGGAAGAACCAGTCGTAAAATTAAAGTATGAGGTAGGTGACAGAATAATGGAGATGTTAAAGGAAGAACCAGATGTAAGTTTTGAGTATGAAGTGGGTGACAAAGTAATGGAGGTCGTAAAAGAAGAGCCAGATGTAATGTTAAAGTGTGAGGTGGATGACAAAATAATCGAGGTGTTAAAGGAAGAACCAGATGTAAATTTAGAGTATGAGGAGAGTGACAAAGTAGTGGAGGTGGTAAAGGAAGAACCAGACATAAATTTAGAGTGTGAGATGGATGACAAAATGTTCTTTAGTGACAAAGAGATTGTCCTAGACACAGTGTCCTCAGCTGAAGTTAGGCAGTTCAGATGTTTAGAGTGTGGTAAAGAATTTCTTTCTAAGAAAAGTCTTAAACAACATGGAGTTGTTCATTCAGGAGTGAAGGAGTTTGTGTGTGATGAATGTGGTAAACTATTTAGACTGAAGGGTGGTTTAACCAGACACCTGTTGATTCATTCAGGAGTGAAGAACTTCAAGTGTGATGAATGTGGTAAACTATTTGCACTTAAGGCTAGTCTCGCAAGACACCTATTGAATCATTCAGGAATGAAGAACTTCAAGTGTTATGAATGTGGTAAACTATTTGCTCAGAAGGATGGTCTCATGCATCACCTATTTATTCATTCAAGAGTGAAGAATTTCAAGTGTGATGAATGTGGTAAACTATTTGCACAAAAGCGTGGTCTCACTCAACACCTGTTACTTCATTCAGGAGTGAAGAATTTCAAGTGTGATGAATGTGGTAAACAATTTGCTCGGAAAAATGGTCTCAGTAGACACCTATTGAATCATTTAGGAGTGAAGAATTTTGAGTGCGATGAATGTGGTAAACGATTTGCACAGAAGGTTGATCTCAGTAGACACCTGTTAATTCATTCAAGAGTGAAGAATTTTAAGTGTGATACTTGTGGTAAGCACTTTGGTAGGAAAGGTAATCTCACCAAACACCTATTAAATCATTGTGGAGAGAAGAGTTTCTAGTGAGCTGGATGTTGTAAACGGATGACTTAGTTGATCTCATCCAACACTGGTTAATTCATTAATGAGTGAAGAAATTCAAGTGTGATGAATGAGGTAAATGGTCCTCTCCAGTATCAGTTCAGGAGTGAAAAAATTTGAAATGTAATGGCTGGAAAACTGTTTAGAAAAAATTCTTATTCACTTAGCACCTGACAATTCATTCAGGTGTGAAAACAAGAAGTTATCATGAATGTGGCAATTCCTGTTGAAGAAATCAGGCATTACCCCGTGGACTTCGACATTCCCCATGATGGGGTGTCTCGTAAAGCTGCAACATACCTCTTGTGTGCAAGATATTTAACAACGCACCACAAAGGCACTAGAAGGATCAGCGTGACAAAGTCTGTGGGGTATTAGGGTAACTAATAGCTCTCATTCCCACCCTGTATCTTTAGCCCAATTGCTAAATTGTACCAGCAGCAATGACCCAAAAATACGCAATTTGTAACACATTTTCCGCAATATTATCACCCCAGGAAAAGCAGTCGTGGGTCAAAATTGTTTAGAATAACATAAAATCAAATGTAAGGTCAATAGGAAGTAATGGAACAGAAGTATGGTGGTAAATAATGGGTGTAAATGTTGCACCCTAAGCTCGTATTGCAATATGCAGTGCGAGCTGGCAACCCACCTGGTGAGCGGGGAGACTGGCAAAAGCCTGTAAACAACCTGTCTCGTCTGCCTCAATACACTTTCTCTCTCTCTCTCTCTCTCCCCCAATGCATAGGTTTCATGTTTCTGCCAGAAATGCAGTTTCTGACAATTATTATTTCTCCAGAACTACACCATCTATCCATCCATCCATCCATCCATCCATCCATCCATCCAATTCTGTGTCTCCCCATGAGGAACGTAAGAGCCTGAGGCTAGGCAAATTGGTCCTGACATTTAAGATGAGAGTGACCAGTCTCACTCTTCCCTGAGTGGTATTATGTGAACAATAAACCCCAACCAGCCCTTGGATATAAACCTGAACAGGCTCAGTCCGACTGCAGCGCTTTCATTACCCACTAAACCACCAGGTGCCTTAATTTGGTTATATGGTTACCACCCAGTTTAGTAAATGGTTTCCTGGTGTACAGGAAACCATATGGCTTGTCATTCTGTATAGAGCAGTGATTCATAACCTGGGGTGCGTGAGTAAATTCCAGGGGGGATGCGAGCCCAGGGGAATTTCTCTAATTATATTTGTAATTCTCTTAACAAGAGTGTGGCCAATATGAAGATGATTATGAAAGAAATACAGAACATGCTTGGACAGATTTATGAACTACAAGAAGTAGTAGCAATACTTCTATAGATTCACAGCAGAAGGCAGATCTCCATGACAAGTTCCAGTCTGAAGGCTTTCTGCTATCTCTAGCTTACCTGGTGGACATCTTCGAAGCGCTGAATGCAATTAACCATAAACTACAAGAGAAAACATCATCATCATCATGCACCACGGCACCATTCGAGCCTTCAAGGCCAAACTCGACCTCTGGAAATGCCAAATTCAGGATGGAAATTCAGCCAGTTTTAGTAACATATTCTGCTTTCATTCACAGTTACCTTGAATCTGAGTTTTAAAAAATAATAATAATCACTGATCTGACTTGAAAGCAGAATTACTCAGATATGTCCCATATATAGATGAGAAGCGTGACGCCTGGAAATTCATCAGGAACCCACTTCAATGTGCGGTAGCTGATATTTCGGATAAAGTGCAAGAGTATTTTCTTAGCTGAGGAAGACCTCAAAGAACTGAATCTTGAGACGTTCTGGGTCAAGTACCTCCCTGTCTACCCTCTGATCTCACATCAAGCTCTTTGGATTCTGACAATGTTTGGATTGATGTATCTTTGTGAAACTGCATTTTCCATGCTCATCGCAGTCAAGATGAAGTACAGAAACCGGCTGAACGTTGAAGGGGACTTACTTTGTGCACTGTCTGCCATTCGACCACACATTCAAGATCAGGTAGCTAAGAAGCAGAGTCAAGTATCTCATTAAATTAGTAAGAAAGTAACCTCATTAAATATTCTGGGTATATTGTTTGCACAGAATTCATGCTTAATAAAAAGACTAAAAACACCCATTATTAAAGCTTTTCCTTAAAATCTGGGAGGGAATTTTATCAATTTGGTTGAAGATGCGAGGGGGGCGTGGAGGGAAGGACCAACTGCTAGAGGGGGTGTGGTAGTAAAAAGGTTAAGAACCACTGGTATAGAGTCACCCCTAGGTAGAAGGAAGAGGAAAGATGAAGGAAAGAAAGACAGAAAAGGGAGTGCAGAGTTACCCATAGGCAGAAGGAAGAGGAAAGAATGAAGGACAGAAGGGGAAGGAAGGAAGAAAGGAATGAATAGACACCCAAAGCACTACATCGAGTGAGTGGATGGTGAGTGCCCCCACCTACCAATGGCCATACCACGTTGAGTGCACCGCTTCTTGTCCAAAACTACACCGGCTTCATGTAAAAAAAAAAAAAATGTGTGGGTAACTGCACGATGGAATTTCCTAACCACTGATATATATTTCAAGAAAAGTGTAAGTGACAAAAATTGCCATTTTGTTGCACCATGGGAGATGTTTTGACAACCCCTTGCCACAGCCCACAGGTTAATCAGGTATGGTGCCATTCACTAACAAGTCAAGGGGAAGACATGCTTTATCTCTTATGCTAAAATTTCAAAAAATGGGTTGTAGAAAAAAAAAATGTGTGTGAGTCCTTTGGACTTAGTGCCCCTTCAGGTACCATTGGTACTTGTGGCAGGCCACCCCTCGTGCTGCATGTGATACGATCTGCTGAACCAAGACATCATAAACCATGAGTGATAAAATAATGTGAAACTCTAGATACAGTAAACTCTTGATATACTGAATCCTCTTTCAATGAATTTCAGTTTTAACGACCATCTTGAGCTGACTGAACATTATGTTCATTTAAGAAATTTTGTTCAGTAAAAGAATGGACATGCAGGAAACACTGACCAGCGTGGCATTCCTACACACACACATAGTTAGGGAAGGAGAAAAGAGATGAAAAACACAGATAAAAAGATACAATTATGGGAAGGCAGACTTTGCTTCCCTTAGGAACTTTTTCCAAAATGTAGACTTGGGATCTTTTTGCTGGATGATGGAAGAACAAGTGGTCATGACTTCAAGTTGAGGAAGAGTAGATGTCTTAATGATCTTAAAAGGTTCAGTTTCCTGAACAGAAGCATAGATATTTGGAATGAGTTAGATGAAGAGGTGGTGCAGGCAAAAAACATTCATGGGTTTACAACTAGACTGGATAAATGTAGATATGGAGATAGGACAACATGAGCTTAGCTCAATTCCTGTATACTACATAATTAGAAGGCAAACTGCACTCACTGGCCTCACACCGCGATGCCCGGGCCCCCGGCTGCACACCGCAGGACCCTTCCGGTGACGTCACCACTCGTGGCGTAACAGGTGTGTGTGCGCACACACACACACTAATACACTAATAGCAATATGCACTAACATTACAAATAGGTAAAACATAGGAAAATACATGCAGGTGTTCTGTACTCTTTGCTTTGCTATTGTCTCATATGTAGTACAGTATTTGCTGTAATGTAACAGTTAATTTACAGTGAGTTTTCTTTACCCACACTGTCCCTGTAAATACCAAACAACAAATGTGGCGCCTCCTGCTGAAGAGAGGTAACGACACGACACGCATACAAAATTGAGAAAACAGCATTTGAAGTTGGCGGTCCCCAGCAAGCCTGCACAGTCACACCTCACTTCCGCTTTGGAGCGGGTGTGAGGTGCGTGACCAGACGGCTACAGATACCTCGCTACCAACTGGCAAACGCTGTTTTCTTGAATATATTGGTTTTCCATAATAGTTAGCCAAGAAAGCAGTGTACAAAAATAATGTGTTATGAACATTATAATAAGTATGGTAAATCAGTTATTGTATGTGAATGTCACAATGTTTGTGTCATATGGTTATATGATTGTTAATGATTGACAGTGTTTCTGTTTGAAGTAGTAAAAAAATTTAAAATATTTTTGGGTGTTGGCAATAGGTAGAAAAATATAATTTTTCACTTAATGTTTCTGAGGAGAGACTGGATGACGAATAGTGTAACACCTGTAAGAATTTAACAATCACTTTATTTCTTCTTGTACATGTATACCACTGATTAATGTCATTTAATCATTCCTCCTTAATACTAATGCTTTCTGTGTCATATACACTAATTCATAGTTGTAGAAGCCTCTTTGTACGAACTTAACAATCGCTGTATTTCTTTTTCTTGCACATGTATACCACTGATTCATCTTCATCATCTGAACCTCCTTTCCCACCTTAGGGCAGGGTGAGGAGTAGCATCATCCAGACGGCCCAAGTTTGCCCAGTCCAATGGGTCACGCTTCCAGTCACTCACCATTCAAGCCCCCGGAATCCTGGCTCTGTCTGATACGCCTAAAACATTCATCACATTCTGCAGCTTCACAAAAACGTATCCGATAGGGTCAGTCCGGACTCTGTCTCATTAAAAAGGGATGCCAAATCCCTGATCATGTGCTTCTCACAATATTCATCCAGCCAGCTCGATCTCTTGTCAGGCCCCAAGCCTCACCAACATCCATACCTCTCTTCCTCAGACATTTATTTACCATATTCCTCCACCTTCTCCTTGGCCTACCTTGCCTCCTCCCTCCTACAAATTCACTGATATACCTTCTTCACCACTCTGTTGTTATCCGTTAATATTATTTAACCATTCTTTCTTAATATTGTTCTGCCCTAATACTAATGCTATCTGTTTGTCATACACATATTCATAGTCACAGAAGCCTCTTTGTATGAACTTAACAATCATTTTATTTCTTTTTCTTGCATATGTAAAGCACAGATTAATATTATTTAATAATTCTTCCGTAATACTACCTTAATACTAATGCATGTGGGAAACTGAGTTTTTGAGGGGGGGAGGGAAGGTTGCCATGCGCCCATTGGCTGGCAGCCAATGACGTATCATAATGCTGAGAGCTTTGTGGTGGCAGCACCTTTCTCGGGTGGTTGCCTCACGCCAACTCTGAGTTTCTGGTCATGCGGCATTTAGGATAAAAAAAACAGGTATTCTCTTGGAATTATAGTTCTTACCAACACAAGTGGTAAGAGGAACAACAAAGAAGAAAGGTATGCCTGATGGGATGAAGAGGTTAAGAGGTCAGTGGAGGAAAAGAGGAAGAAGTGGCTAGATTGGCTACAGGACAGGGGTTTTTAATATATTAAGAGCAAGTAGCATGTAAAGAGACTAGTGAAGAGGAAAAAGGAGGAGGTAAATGATAAGCTAGGGAGAAAAATGAATGCAAATTACTCTGATAATAGAAAGTTATTGTGGAAAGAGGTGCGGAAATGTAGAAGTGACAGTGGAAAGAAATGTGAAGGTGTGAAGGATGTAAGTGGTAGATTATTAACCCATGGGGATGAAGTAAGGACCAGTTGGAAAGAATATTGTGAAAGCCTAATGAATGGGAGTAGAGAGAGCAGAGTCGCTGTAAACATGAATGGTTTTGGGGGTGTGCAGAGAAGGAATGCAGTGATAGGAAATGTGACACTTGCACAGGTGGAGAATGCTGTGAAATGGCTGAAAAATAGGAAGGCAGCTGGGGCTGATGAGCTGTATGCAGAGATGATTAAGTGTAATGGAGAGTGGAGAATGAAGTGCTTGTTGGAGATATGTAAGAATACATAGATGAGTGAAACTGTGCCAGCAGAGTGGAAAAAGGCTGTGATTGTACCCCTGCACAAATATTAAGGTGAATGAAGTGAGAGTGTGAATTATCATGGCATAAGTTATTGAATGTGGTAGGGAAGGTATATGGAAGAATTATTATAGAGAAAGTAAGAGAGATACCAGAAGTCCTGCTGAGTGATGAACAGGGTGGCTTTAGAAGTGGCAGAGGATGTGTGGATCAAATAGTGGAGAAGGCTTGTGAGAAGGACTACAAGGTGTTTCTGGCATTCATGGATCTGGAAAAAATAATACGACAAAGTAGACAGAGAGGGATTGTGGAAGATATTGCACATGTACAATGTAGATGGTAAGCTGCTAGGTGCCGTCAAGAGTTTTTATGATGGTGGTTCTTTCTCATTCAGTGTAGTGCTGCTCACGTGTGTCTCCCCTTTCCTCTCCTCCTTCCTTTCCTTCCTTCCCCTTTACTTCATTCTTTCCTCATCCTTCTGCCCATGGATGACTATACACTTCCTCTTTTGTCTTTCTTTCCTTCATTCATTCCCATTCCTTCTGCCTATGGGTGACTCTACACTCACTGACAAGCCGAATAGTTTCTTGTAAACCAGGAAACCATTTACTGTGCTAGGTAGTAACCATATAACCAAATTATGGTGCCTGGTGGTTTAGTGGGTAATTGCGGCACTCCAATCGGATTGAGCTGGTGAAGGTTTATATCCAAGGGCTGGTTGGGGTTATTGCTCACGTAATGCCACTCAGGGATGAGTGAGGCTGGTCACTCTCATCTTAAATGTCAGGACCAACTTGCCGAACCGCGGGTTCCTACGATCCTCATGGGGCGAGATAAGATTGGATGATGGATGGATGGTGAAGCATGTGTAAGGGTAAATGGGATCTAAGTGAATGGTTCACAATCGACGTGGATGTGCGACAGGGTTGTGTGATGTCCCCATGGTTGTTCAGTATATATATGTATGGGGTGATGAGAGAATTAAAAACATGAGTAACAGAGAGAGGGATGGTGTTGGTAATGAATGGTGATGGATGGAATATCTCAAATTTGTTGTATGCTGATGATGCAGTGCTACATGCAATTACTGGACAAGTGTAGAGTTTTGCTGATGTCTGAACGTCGTGCCTTGAGAGCAAATGTAGAAAAGAGTAAAGTGATGGTTATTGAGAGAAAGAAGGGGACTCCCAGTGTTATGTTACAGTCAGTGGAGAGAGACTGGAATGGGGTACTTTCAAAGCTAGTATTCTGCAAGATGGCTCCTCATTTTGAACAAACACATTCCCCGCACTGTTTGAAAAGCATATTTTTCTTTCTTAAGTAAGTACACTGTTGTGTAAAACTGTGAATCATAGTAATGTCATATACCATGATATAAATAATACAAATAGAACACGTATACTTAACGTAGTGTGAATTGTTTATATTTATCATAAATGGATATTAAAATATCGTTATTGGCATGTGATGGCAACCCGCCCTTTCAGTTGTCCTATATTATTTAATTTCTGCTACCTTTAGTGCAGGCTTTTTTCATAATACATAGTTTTCAGACTGTAAATTGCTCCTAGTGGGTATTTTGACTCATTCAGTCTCCATGTGGGCAGAAATTTAATGTTGAGTAACTACTGGGACTCAACATTTAGCTCATTCCCTTCACGCATGCGCACCACAAGACAGTCCCGTGTTCAGTTTTTCTTCCCAAAAGATTTGTTTTCAAAACAAATGCACGAGGACTAATGCTTGAAATAATACAGTTTAGACTACTAGTGGTCTGGATAGGTTAGATGAAGTAAGGTACTGTAATTGCTTTGGAGGGTCTGAGGGGCAACACAGGATTGCCTTGTGGTGCGCATCCATGAAGGGAGTGAGCAAAATGTTGAGTCCCAGTATCTACTTCATTAAAATTTCTGCCCACATACAGACTGAATCAGTCAAAACACCCACTAGGCATAATTTACAGTTTGAACAAACTATGCGTTAAGAACCAAACTTGCTCAAAATGTAGCAGAAATTAAACAATATAGGGCCACGGAAAGGGCAGGTTGCCATCATATGCCATCAATGATATTTTAATTTCCGTTTATGATAAATATAAACAATTCATGCTCCGTTATATGTACGTGTTCTATTTGTATTACAGAATTTATATTACAGTATATGACATTACTATGATTCACAGTTTCACACAACAGTGTAGGTATTTAACCCACCGAGTCCCACCGACGTACGATGCACATCACTACTTTTTTTCGCGGACAGACCCTCCAATGTGCATCGTACGTCACTCAGTTGCAAGGCCCATTGTGTGCACATTTTTCAACATCCGCGAGTGATTTTTGGTAGGAATATGTAGGAGACCTTCCTCTACCTGCTGTCAAGCGGGGATACTGCCTGGCCCCACCTAACCCACCCCTCTCCCCCCCACACTGGGCAATTCACATGTTTGCAGTAACCTGGCTAGTAAAGGTATGTTGCCCCACAGTCTCTCCAATGACAAAATTCGTGGTGAAAGTGATTCCTGAGGTGGGGGACAAAGAAAGAAAGAACCTTGAGGTAGAAACAAACAGAAGTGATGAGGTGGTAATGTCGTAAAGGAAAGTGCCATATACTGTACTGGGGTTTTGGGTGAGTGAACAATGCTTTTATCGCTTATGTTATTGTGTGAAAACCAATATAGACTTGTATTACACATAAATTTGTGCCAAATAAATAAATAAATACATAATTTAAAGTGGCTTGAATTAGTTAACCCTTCCATAGTTCATTTTCTTTAGCCAGGTACCCTGAAAAAGAAGGAAAACGTAAGATTGAATGACACCTGTATCAACATTTTTAAGCTCAGGAGCGCAATTTCTCTATGAATTTTCGATGTTTCTCACCAAAAGTGGAGGTTTGAGCCAAAAAACAAAAAGTCGAAAATCGGTCGGGATCTGGGGGTAGGCTGGGTAAAAAACTGGTCGGGACTGGGCGGGTTAACAAAGAAAAATTTACTTTTTAAACAGCGTGGGGAATATGTTTGTCCAAATCGAAGAGCCATCTAGTGGAATACTAAACTTTTCAGAAGCACCCCATTGGTGAAAGAGGTCAAATACTTGGGTACAGTGATAGAAAGGAGAGGAAAATGTGCAAAAGAAGTGAAAAGTAGAGTGGCACAAGGAAGAAAAGTAGCTGGTGCTATGAAGGCCTTGATAAGAAACAGAGGCTTGAGTGTTGCAGCTGCTCGAGGCTTACATGAAGGGGTGTTAGTACCAACTTTAACATATGGATGTTAGTTTATGGTGTAGCAGGAAAATGAAAAGTTAAGAATGAGAGTAATGGAGATTGGACTGCTGAGAAATGTATGTGGAGTACAGAGAGTGGATAAGATATGAAATAATGTGATTCGTGAAAGAAGTGGAGTGAGGAAGTTTGTGGACACCAGAATCGAAGAGAGTGCACTGAGATGGAATATGGAGAGAATGGATAACAAGAGAGTGTTGAAAAAGGTATATCTGAGTGAATCTGAAGGACGGAGGAGGCAAGGTAGGCTGAGGAGAAGGTGAAGGGATATTGTAGATGAGTGTGTGAGGAAGAGAAGTATGGAAGTTGGTAAGGCTAGGGAACTGACAAGAGATCAAGCTGACTGGATGAATACTGTGTTGTGAGAAGTACATGGTCAGGGATTTGGCTCCCCTTTTTAATGTGACAGCGTCTGGATTGACTCTGTCGGATACGTTTATGTGAAGCTGCAGAACTTGGTGAATGTTTTTGGTGTATCAGATAGAGCCAGGATTCCTGGGGCTTGAATGGTAGGCAAATCGAAGCTTGGCCTATTGGACTGGGCAAATTTGGGCTGTCTGGACGTTGCTACTCCTCACCCTGCCCTAGGGTGGGAAAAGAGATCTGGATGACAATGATGGTGACCAACACATCCCTTCGGCTTTCATTTTTCAACCTGTACCGCATGCTAGAGCTTGAAGTGGCCTAGTCAATGCATGTGACAACTCGATTTCATCTGACCCGTTGCTCGCCTCACTTCAGCAGGGGTCACCACAAGTGTACAGTATAGTGCAGGATTGTGGTGGTTATCAATGACTATCTCTGCCAGTGGCAGAATGCATTTTTTTTTTTCTAATGTTTAACGTACATGCAGCTGTTCTGTACTGTTTGCTTTGCTATTCTGTAATGATGTAATATGTGCTGTAATTTAACAGCCAATTACAGTGTGAGTTTTCTTTACCCACATTTCCTTATAAATACTGAATGGCAAATGAACACAGATTTAACTAAGGCCTACTTGAAGTCTTTATCTGCACTACAATTACTTTCTGGAAGGTAGGAATACACACGTAAGTTAGTAAATAGAGCATTTATTGAGAAAATGATCCATTTAGACCTAGCTGTATGTTATTGTGTATAAGTGTACGGCCAAATGACACTCCATATTTCATGATCTTTGTTCAGTAAAAGCAACAGCAGCTGCGATATTACCAAACAGCATGATGTTTGGCTTTAACATCAAGAGTCTGGTACCAATTAGTTTGTTACACTGAGGGTGGACTGTATTAGGAGAGGGGTGTTCACCTTGATAATAGTAGTAGTAGTAGTTGTTTTCTAGGCAGTCTGGCCGAAAAACCCTAAGTCCCTAAGGAAGTCTACGGCTGAGACCGGACTTTCCGACAGAGCTGTCAAGGACTGTATGTTGTGTTGTTGGCACAGGTGATTGTGTGCGATGCAGTCTTCCATAATGTGCTTAATAGTGTGGGGTGCTGTGTTGCATCCTGGACAGGCATCAGCAATGGAGTCATCCAGCCTCTTTCAGTAACTCAAGAGGGCTGGATGATGCCCACATCTCAGCCTGGCTACGTGTACCCTGTCCTCATGAGGGAGGTAGGATTCAGAAGGGTGGATATTAGGAGGCCATGCATGCAGCTGTGTGTTGTCATTTAGTGACTGAATGGAGCAGTGAGTGATTTGAGCATGGATATGCTTCTGGAAGCTGGTTTGAGGCGGGTGAAGGGGAAGAGATGACAGTACAATATTTATGTATGATATCATGTGGTGGGTGTTGTTTTGATGTTCTTTGGTGTTTGTGGATGTGCTGCCATGTACAGTAGTGTAGTGGATGGTGTGGGTTTGTGGAGGCTGCAGCAAGAATTTGTGTGCCTCATGTCTAGATAATGCTACTTTGAGGATTTTGGTTTCTAGGTGTAGGTGGTCTGTGGGTGTAGTAGCTGTGCAGCCTGTGATTATTTTTAGGGCCTTGTTCTGTATTGTCTGTAGGGGATTGCAGTGTGTTTTAGCGAGGTTAGAAGCCCATGCAGGGTTTGCATAATTCATCGCTGAATGTATACAGTATATTGTTTGTATACTGTGGCCATGGTTTCTTTGTTGTGTCCGAATGTTGTATGGGCAAGTGCCCTTAGGGTGTTGAGTCTTGGGTATTAATTTATTTTTAATGTTTATGATGTGTTGTTTAAATGACATTGATGTATTGTATGTTACACCAAGGATTTTGTGTGTGTGTGTTCTTACCTAATTGTATCTTAACAGGAATGAGTCAATCTCATTCTGTCTTGTGTCTTAAACCATTTTCATCATACATCTCCTTAAATTTATGAATTGCTTTGGCACACACTATTTCATTCGGTAGTGCATTCCACTGATCAATTGCTCTATTTGGGAAACTACGTTTCCTTACGTTTTTATCGCTTTTCTTTTTATGCAGTTTTTTTTTGCAGTATCCTCTTGCTGATGCTTCCTCTTAGGTTATAT
>JAGKTI010020580.1:0-11241 GCA_018397915.1 Birgus latro | reverse complement strand
GTGTGTGTGTGTGTGTGTGTGTGTGTGTGTGTGTGTGTGTGTGTGTGTGTGTGTGCAGATTAGCTATTAAACAGTTATAGGCTACGTCATGATCTGAATTATAAACAGTCATGAGCTACCAGTATCACACACACACACACACACACACACACACACACACACACACACACACACACACACACACACACACACAGGAATCCCCACCCTTAAAACTCTCTTTACGATTAACCTTCCCCTCACCCTCTTCCTTTCCCCTCAGGATTCCCCTCGGTTCATAACGTCTCTCTCCCTCACCCCCCCCCCCTCTCTTTCTCATCCCCTCATCCCCCTTCCCGTTTCTTCCTCCTTCTCCTCCTCCCACCCCCTCCCCTCACCCTGTCTCTCTCCTTACCCTCACCTCTCTTCCCTCATTCTTGCTTCTTTCCTCTTCCGTCACACCCTTCCGCAGAATTCCCCTCACCCTCTTAGAATTGCCTCCTCACCCCCCTTTCCCCTCTTCTCCTCTCTCTCTCTCTCTCTCTCCCCTCTTCTGAGAATTTCCCTTCATACCCCTCTTCTCCTTACCTCTCCCCTAAAAATTCCCACCTCACCTTCCCTTCCTCATTCCTCCCTTTCTTCTTCCCTTCCTCTCTCCTCCCCCCTTATCTCTCCCCTCCTCCAGAATTCCCCTCTCACCCCCAGGCTCATCTGAAACCCGAACCCGATGGACTGCAGGCTGAGAGTTAACAATCCCTAGTCATTCGTCCCCCCCTCGCCCCCGCCTCGCTCAGTCATGCAAGAGATGTGCGGGGGTGAAAAATATACACAAAGGCTTTCGTCATCTGGATTGGGCTATAAATACCTTTGGGAAAATGCAGTTCACTTCTCACGGGTTAACACACACACACACACACACACTTTACCTGTCACCCACTTTACGTTACGTAATCTAATAATGCACTTATTCGCTACAAAACGCCTTTAGGAATATACAGCATTTTTTTTTTTCGTCATTTGGGTTGGGATACGTAAAAAAAACACTACGCATTCGTTTCGTACTACGCAGTTTTCGTATTTCCTGCTCATTCGTTTCGTATTACGCTGCTTTCGTCATATCATCCGTTCAGTAGTGCATTCTCAGTCACACGCTATAAAGGTATGAAGGAAAAGACACATACACACACGACTGTCTTCTGTGTGCAGGATGTAGATGGTTAAGTGGGGATTCTCTCTCTCTCAGTATTTTCTCCCATTGATAATGCCTGAAAATATTATAGAAGAAAATGTCATAAAAGTGTATTACAAGTCCAATATGCAAAAATCAACTTTATTATTATTATTATTGTCTGTTAAATTTTCTGCACAGTATTGCATATCCATATTACGAGGATATAAATAACAGAAAAAGGGATACTAAAAATAACGGGGGAATAAAAATAGTCACCTACAGGAAAGTTCTAGAGGCAAATTGGCCCTTATCCTCCAGCACTTCTTCGTGACTAGCTTATGTCGGCATACGGCATGGTAATATTTTCGTGAATGATATTTGTAGATACTAAGTCGATATTTAAAAACAGTAAGAAATACATAAAACTGTTGAGGTGTCATATCCAATTTAACCCTCTTTGACGTTCTAGAAATTTCCCCCAAGTCAATTGAGGACATGTTTAGCATTAATATGGCAACACTTTAGGGGCCAGTCCCACACCCCTAAGCCAATCAGAGGCCAGTATAGCACATAGACCCAGAGAACAGCCAATCAGAAGCCAGCAATGCCAGCAGTGCATATGGGCTTGGAGGGTATATAAAGCGGCGACCTCGAAGCCAACGTTTATTCTTCCCCCGTCGTTAGGACTGTGAGCGTCTTCCTGCCTCTGCTCTCAAGGACTGTTTTACTGGTTGTTATTTGAGGTTTTGGTGGGACTCGCTGTTTAAATCGTTCCTGTTTTACGACTTAATACCGAGGCGATTCAAAGCTGCAGCTCGCTTACCGAAAGTAAAGCTAACTCCTCTTTTCTCTGCATTGTTCACATTCTTCCTAAAATACACAAACGTTGATGCGATTATTATTATTATTTTAACTATAGCACGTTGAAATTATATTACGTTTTATAAAAGACTAATAGAAAGCGATTATATTAGTTTTTATAAAAGAAGAAAAAGGAACCATGCCTTGCCACGAGGTCGAAGTGATGGTGTTCCCTCGCAGCGAAATCGAGGGCCAGGTCACAGAGGAGGAAACGAACGAATCCCCGACCAGGTGAGTTACTTGACCCTTTTTTTTCCCCACCTCTCAGCGTGCGCGGAGTGGGCAAGACGAACTTTTTCCAGGAGGAGGAGGAGGAAGAAGAAGTGGTTCTAAGCAAAAGCGTTACCGAGAAAATGTGGCGAGAGTTTTAGGATTAACTGTTTTACGGAAATCTTTCAGGGCTACCTGTATAATTATATGTTTTCTCTATGCCCGTTGGTTTCATATTCCCGTATTATTGTCTGTTAAGGAATCTACCTAACACCTTTCCCTAAGCGATTTTTTTAAAGTACACCTTGCAATCATCTTCTGTGTTAAAGTCACTCTGATATCACCATACTCTTCATAAGTAACATATACGATTATACTGACCGGCCGTATCCAAAAATAAATCGCTAAGGAAAAGGTGCTAGGGCTATAAATTCTGCTGCAGTGGATGTCTTGCTACAATAGGACGATTTTTTTTTTTTAAATTCTAACCCCCTTGGACAGGGGTTTGGTTCTTTTTTTGATAAGCGTACAGGTAGATGGGTTGGCCGTTGGGTGTGTGTGTGTGTGTGTGTGTGTGTGTGTGAGAGAGAGAGAGAGAGAGAGAGAGAGAGAGAGAGAGAGAGAGAGAGAGAGAGAGAGAGAGTCTTCCTGGGGTTGAAGTTGTTAATATAGGACATCAAACACGGGATAAGGGCTTTCCATGTCTCGTGTTCTAGGAGCGAGGAGGCTGTTTGTAGGCATGCGTTTTCCCAGTTAGATATTTGTTTGGAAAATTAGAAGGCCCTGGAGATTATTAGGCCTGTTGGAACATTGCTAGATAAGTTACAATTTTGTTATATTGGTTGTAGAATAGTATGAGGTGTATTGGTGTGGTTAGAAAATTATTAGTAGGATTAAGAGATTTATTAAAAGTTAGAAATGAGTTAAGTGGATTGGAATTCTTTAGGGATGGCAATAGATACCTCATGTTAGATCGTTTAGAAGTTTATTAGGCGAGCACTTCTTCGTGACTAGCATCATAATTCAGTGATAGTCTATTGTTACAGATCAGTGTTCAAGATTGAGGGAAAGCAGTTTTAGGCCAAATTGGAGTAAAAAAAAGTCAAGTAAGTTGATTAAGAGAACCTGGAAACAGAGAGAGAGAGAGAGAGAGAGAGAGAGAGAGAGAGAGAGAGATTCCGTCCCATGACGTAACCCCGAACAACCTTACTGATGACCGTACCGATACCAACTCGGTCCTCAGCTACTTTGTTTATATGCGCTATCACAGGACCGGAGCTGAATTATCTCACCCTGCCGAATTGTCATCGGCCGAATTATCTCCTCGGCCGACAACGCACACGTGAGCTGTGACTCCTTCGTCCTTCTGTGTGTGTAATAATAATAATAATAATAATAATAATAAACGGTTTATTAATAATGCAGTCCTGGGACTGAAAATTTGTACAGGGGGGTGGATTATATACCTTATTCTAGGAGCTAAAACTACCTAAATCTAAGACTTAACATGTAACTACGGTCTACTGTACATTGTTTATGCCTCGGATGATGGTGGGGATGGCACTTCGTCTGTACCTATCCGTGCGTGGGGCTTTCAAGGGCACGAGTTTGTTCGTGTGCCTCGTTGTTCTAGTGGGGGGCGGCGCGTCAGGTGGGAGGAAGTGCCGGTGCCGCTGACTGCTCAGTAAGCCTCCACCGAATATGGTGAGTGCTTGCTGGTATCTCTCGGCCAGCGTGGGCAGGCTCAGGCTAGTTAGGGCAGTGTTGTAGTTGACATATGCAGGGCCAAGGATGACTCTGCATGCCCTTTTCTGGACTCTCTCCAGCTGGTGTAGCTGAGTGGTGTTCAGGGAGGATGACCAAGCTGGAGAGGCGTAGACGAGTTTAGGGAGGATAAAGGAGGTGTACACTCCCCTGAGCTCGCTCGCCGGTGTTCCCAGAGACCTGAGCCTGCGCAGCATGTAGAGGCGGTAAGATGCTGCTTTCACCACACTGGCCACGTGCTGCCCCCAGGATAGATGGTCGTCCAGGACCACGCCAAGCAGCTTGAAGGTGTTGACTACCTGGAGTGGGTGGGGGCCGATGGTGAGCTGGGGTGGTGGTACAGCTGTTTTTGACGTGCAGACGTGCATCACCACGGTCTTGGTGTGGTTAATGGTTATACTGTTGTCCTGTGCCCACGTCTGCAGTCTGTCCAGCGTGCGCTGAAGCGACGTGTAGTCTGGCGCCCTGTTGTTAACGGTGATGCCGACAGTGCAGTCATCCACGTATTTCCAGCGATGTGGGGTGTCAGTGAGGGCGTCATTTATCATCATCAGGAAACACAGTGGCCCCATCTTGGTCCCCTGGGGCACCCCGCAGGTCAGCTGGCGAAGCGAGGAGACATAGCCCTGATAACGGACGGCCTGCTGGCGGTCAGTGAGGAAATCAGCCAGCCACGCTATCAGGTCAGGGTAGAGTCCCAGATTTATGGCCTTGTTAATGACAACAGAGTGATCTACAAGGTCAAATGCCTTTCGGAAATCCACAAAAGCGAGGGCAAGAGAGGTGTCGCGTTTGTCCAGGTGGCTGTGTATGAATTCAAGACAATTGACTAGGTAGTGGGAGGTGGAAGTGGCTTTAATATTTCCAAATTGTCTTTCATCAATGTGTTTAATAATTTTGGAGTAAGACCAGTCAAACACAAAATCTTCACAAATAAGGCTGGGGATGGGGGTGATAGCGACTGGCCTGAGGTCATTGAATGACTGAGGGTTTGTTGTCTTGGGGATTGGGGTGACATATGAAATCTTCCAGTCCCCAGGAACTGAACTTTGTGAGAGGGAAGCTTTGATAATAGAACAAAGGGGAGTGGCGAGCTCTAAAGCAAATTCTTTATAAATTTTGATGGGGAGGTCAGTTGGGGTAGTGTGTGTGTGTGTGTGTGTGTGTGTGTGTTAGAGATACTGGACATTTTATTTTATCTTATTTTTTTGAGGGGGTGATAATTGCGTTGATATTATTCGTGTTCACCGCTACAGTTCTGCTCAAGGCTTTTGTTTTTACTATTTATTTATTTATTTGCCTTTGGTATCATGGCTCACACTTCGTTGATGGTGTGCGGTTTATTAAAAAGAAAAGAAAAGAAAAAAGCTCTAGGTTCTAAGGTTGGAGAGGGAGGGAGGGAGGGAGGGAGGGAGTTACGAATGGAGGTGAACGGGTTACATTTCACAGGAGGGGGAGAGGTAATCGGTACAGGTTTCGTCCCGTCTTATATTACGGCCTGGTTTCATAACTACCTATTCAGTTTTGTCCTTAGTTACTAGTAATAAAAAAAAATTGGTGAGGGAGTGAACCATACAAAATACAATGGAATAATACAGCATTGCAGATTTAGAGATGGATGTATGTGATTGGTTGATTTTGTTATTGTTGTGACATCTGTCTCCTCTGATACGTGAACCCGGTAGACTGCAGGCTTAAGTTCCCCTTCTGTAGTCCACCATCCTCCTTTCGGGGGGTGGGGGAGTATCGAGGGACGTTTTTATTTGTATTTATTATTTGTTTTTACCAGGCAGTTGATCCGCCTGGTTATGCCGATGCCACCACGTGAAGGCGGTCCTCTGATGCGCCTTGTGTTTATTTCCAGCCTGATATTACGTCGCAGTTTATATAAAATGCCATTCTGTATTTACCTTTCAAAATTTATATATATGACATGAATTTTGAGTATTTAAAAGCATTACTAATACATATGGAGAGCAGTAGGATCTTCGGTTTCGTCTTTACCAATATTTCTTTACAGTACATTATGTGGAGAGGATGGAGAGCGAGAGACTAACGAGGAGAGTGTATATGAGTGGAGAGGGAGGGGAGAGGGAGGGAGAGACCGAGGATCAGATGGAGGGATGGAGTGGAGAGTATGTGAGAGAAGGGGTGTGAGCTGGGGTGGGGGGAGCGAAATGGCAGGAGGGACACATGGAGGTGATTTGTTTGTGGCCACCCCTTACGGGATTAAGGCGTCTGGCTATAGAGAGGCAGACATCATTCATTATCATCCATAATATTAACATTATGTATTAGTAACGTAATTTTCCGGTACATAGAAATACATAGAAAGTACGGCATGTATCTTTATTTTGGCAACAGACGAGCAGTACTGTGATGCATACAGGTGTACACTCGTCTACATACCTCTCATTTTGGGCACAGAGCAGTATACGGGTACAAAGAAAATACTGCCTTTCATTTTTGAGGGGCAGAGTTAAGCCAACATTCAGATACATAGAAAAAATACAGTTTACATATTCCTTACTTTGGTCGCAGTTCAATCGGTAAAGAGGTGGCCTGCAGTCCTGGCGGACCCAGGTTCAAATCCGCGCTGGGGCAGGGAACAGTTTGAGGATTTGAATTTCATTAAATCGGGCTTTACTGATCTACCAAAAGTCCCGCCGACATGTCGTAAAAATACCCCCGCTAATACCAATACACCAGTCCTGTATGAGACAGCCCTAGCATGTATTCAATATGGACGGTGGGTGTTAGTGCCGAAGTGGTGACATGTGGAGGTGTATGTATGTAGGAGGACTGCTGGGCCTTGATAGCAGGCTGTGAAGCCTATGCCCAGTCGGACACATAAAAAAAAAAGTTAGAGCAATATTCGAGTGCATAGGAAGGACGTGACAGTGCAACAGGGCGTGATGGAACAACTGGACGTGTTGGTGCAATTAGCGATGGTGCAACAAGTCGTGGTGGAGTGACTGAACATGATGGTGCAACAGGGCGTAATGGTGCATCTGGGCGTGATGGTTGAACTAGTGATGGTGCAACTGGGCGTGCCGGTGCGACAGGACGTGATGGTGCATCCAAAAATGGTAAAACTGCTGGTGATGGTGCAACAGGCGATGGTGCAACCGCTGATGGTGCAGCTGGTGGTGATGGGACAATTGGTAACGGTGCTACTGGTAGTGGTGCAGCTGGGGGTGGTTCACTTGCTGGTGGGGATGCAAGACAATGCAGCGTGCAAGGCAGGTCGGATGAGATGGGTCCCCACTCTAAACAACGTAACAAAAGAGATCTCAGAGATCGTAGGAAAAACTAATCACCTCAGTTTATTCTTAAAATCGTATCTTGTCTACAAATATACTACCCATTTTAAATTAATGGAACCCGTTAATTTTTTTCCATTTGCCTCGTTAGGTAATGAAGATTTTTCTAATATTCTTGCTTATGATCTTACTGATTCAATTTCTATTTCGTCTGACTACCTGCATAATATGAACTTTGATCCCCTAGCCGTTCAAGACGATAATTATAATGCAGACCTAGACGTAAATAATATTTATAGGCAAACGAGAAATCTGTGTATCCCGAAATCCGAATATGTATTTCTTTGCTCTTCTACTTTAACAAGCAATATTGACACATACAGTATACCATACTTTCTATGAACATTCGAAGCATTCCTACAAATCTTCAGTGCTTTATTGATAATGTACTAACAAACACCTCTCTAAATATTGATGTAATGGGGTTCACTGAAACAAGATTGGATCCGGATCTCGCTGCATTATATCACCTTCCTGGATATAATTTCTATAATAATTGTAGGAATAGAAATGGGAGTGGTGTCGCAGTGTACATTTCCAGTTGTTTTTGTTCAACTGTTTTACTGGATATGTGTATATCAGAACCCTTCATAGAATGTTTATGTTTCGAAACTGCAGTTTAGAGACAAAAAATATTTTTTGCCTGTATTTATAGACCCCCTAGCGGTAATAAACAGCTTTTTTTTTTTTAATAACCTTAATGAATTATTAAGAAATATTAATACCAAAATATACCACAGTGTAATTTTTTTCGGTGATTGGAATCTCGATCTTTTGAAGCATAATTTGTGGATGAGTTCATAAACTTGATGTATTCTAATTCATTAGTACCTTTCACTTCGAAACCTACTCGAGTAACAGACACAACTGCCACACTTATTGATCATATTTGGACTTCAACAGCAGAATTAAATAAGGGAAACTTCATAATATATACAGATATATCAGATCATTTTCCCATAACTGCCCAGTTTAATCTTAAAAACTTAAAGAAAAATGCCCCGAAGTATATTCAAGCAAGGATGATAACAAATGCCTCAATTGACAATTTCAATAGAGATATATCTCATTTAAGTTGGTTAAGTGTACTTGAGTCTCGATATCCAAATGAAGCATACAACTATTTTTATGATAGCTTCAATGCCTTATTCCAGAAACATTGTACATTAAAATCCTTTAATATATATAATAAGAATGAGCAAACCCCATATATCACTTTACCACTGAAAAAGAGTATTAAAGAAAAACACAGACTAGAAAGATTGGCTAAAAAATGGCCAATAACATATGGGGAAATATACAAATCATACCGAAGTAAATTAACATCTATTTTGAGGGCTGCTAAAAATAAGTATTACAAGGATATATTAAAAGACAACCAAGGTAATCCTAAATCTCGCTGGAAGACTATTAATTCTCTACTTGGCAGAGGCATTAGTACCGTGGGTAAACGCACAGTTAACTTAAAACCCCAGTCCAGTGATATAGCCAGTGCATTCAACAACAATTTTTTAAATTATGGAAACGTATCCTCCTCTAACACAAGTAACGAAACCGCATATCTACAGTATATACAAAACCCGCCAAACTTCTCAATGTATCTTTCTCCTGTAAATGATATTGAAATTGAACAGTACTTAAAAGCACTAAAACCTACTGCTGCTGATTATGATGAATTTCCCCCTAAATTATTGAAGCACAACTCGACAATACTTTCAACTCCAATTGCGTATATAATTAACCGTGCATTTCGCACAGGGATTTTTCCAGATAAACTGAAATTGGCCAAAGTGATTCCCTTGCATAAGTCTGGTAGTAAGGAAGAGATCAACAACTATCATCCAATTTCAATACTTCCGGCATTCAGTAAAATAATTGAAAAAGCCATCTGCATTCGTCTTACTATCTTGAAAATAATAATTTACTCAGTGATAGTCAATTTGGATTTCGGAGGAATCGATCTACAGAGTCGGCTGTGCTACAGTTTGTTAAAAATGTATACGAATATTTGGAAGAAACGTTGTATGTTGCAGGGGTGTTTATTGATTTATCCAAAGCTTTTGATTTCTTGAACCATCACATATTAATTGACAAATTAAAACATTTTGGGATTAGAGGTGTACCACTGCAGCTGTTTAAGAACTATATCAGTAATAGATCGCAAGCAGTCTATTGTAATTCTAAGTATTCTCTTTTTAAATCTATATCAAAAGGAGTACCTCAGGGATCAGTTTTGGGCCCTATTTTGTTCTTTATTTATATTAATGATATAACCTGTGCTAGCTCCAATTTCAAATTTGTTATATATGCTGATGAGACTAATCTTCTATTAGCAGATAAGAATATTACCTCCTTACACACTAATTTGAGCAGAGAGTTAAATTCAGTTGTTGAGTGGGTTAAATGTTATAAACTACAGTTAAATGTGACCAAAACTAATTGTATTTTCTTCCAAAATCGTTCTATGAAAAACAGTATGCCTCCTTTGATATTAGAGGGTGAAATAATAAAACGGGTTGACAACACAAAGTTTCTTGGCATCTATATCGATGAAAATTTAAATTGGAGTTGTCACATTAATGCAGTATGCACAAAACTATCAAAAATGTGCGGTGTACTATATAGGATCCGCTATCAGCTCACCACTGAAGCTATGATTAGCATATATTATACGTTATATTACCCTCACCTTATCTACTGTGTGTCTGTGTGGGGCTGTACCTGGCTGTCATTCTTAAACAGAATTGTAGTGGCACAGAAGAAAATTCTCAGATGCATATATTTTAAAGGTAAATTTGACTCCACTGACAACATATTTATGTCTGCAAAACTGCTCAAATTTCAGTTTGTTCATAAATATTTTCTTTTGTTATTTGTTTTTAATTATATCAAAGACTGCTCAGGAAATAAAGTTTTTACATTAGTAAACACTATTCACAATACTAGAGGGAATAACATTGATCTCATATGTCCACAATTTCGGACAATTCTTTTTAAAAATAGCATACTTTGTACAGGTCCTCAGTTATGGAACTCTCTTCCTGCAAATATAAAGGATCTTATTAATTCATGTAATAGATCTCCATTTAAAAGGAAAATTAAAGGTTATTTATTTACTCTACAATGTTCGTAATTTCTGGGTAGTGCTAGAGTAATTATGTATGTATATATGTATGTACAATATGTGTGCATGTGTATATCTATATATGTGTACAAGCATATGTAATGTGTGATATGTAATATGTGCGTATGTATACATGATTTGTGTGTTTGCCTGTACTAAATCTAAGAATCAATATAACCACTATCATGTCTGTCAAGGAGCTCCGGCTCGGCAGACCGTGCCGCTTCTTACTATGTATTGTATTGATGTATGGATTATGTTCTCTTATTGTCAATAAAAATTTTTACTTACTTATTTTAAGGGCAGCAGTATTTGGGTACATAAACGTCGTTATAATTTATGTACCTTTAGTTACAAGTAAAGGAATAATCGGATACGTAAAAAGTACTACAGGCTCCTTACCCTTCATTTTTCTTAGCAATATTCGGATACATACCGTAAATGTTAGTGTATTCTATCCCTCATTTTAGACAGAGTTACACCAATGAGCTGATTTTGAATTTGGCTCTCTGTTATCTTGAGTCTTCTCGGAGGGAAAAATCTTGCGGGCTCCTGCCTTTGGTTCGTTTCTTACATTAAAAGGAAAAAAGAAAACGCTACAAGAGTCAGTAAACCTTTTTTTTGGGGGGTTGTGGGGCAAGATTAGGGCAGTGTTGTGAAAAATGGAAAGTGCATAGCCGATACGAAATCTTATCAGCCTGTGAAGTAGCCGAGAAGGTGAAGAGGTGATGTAACATTAAACGTGACGAAGTGTGTATGTTGCTGAGCACGGAAATCTAATCTAAGGCAGTTCGGTTCTTTTACGTCATTTA
>JAGKTI010020579.1:0-16247 GCA_018397915.1 Birgus latro | reverse complement strand
TATACACAAAATAATCCTTCAACTTATCAGGTCTTCTTCTGTGCCGCCTCCAACGACGTCTTGTTTCTCCACACAGTCCACTCCTCCTGGAGGGTCTTGGTCCTCTTCCTGATTCACTTCTTCCCTCAGGAAACTGCCACCATCCTCTTGCACTTCAGCTCAGTGGTCCTCCTCAACATCCTTGGCTGCAGGAGAGCAAGATCCCTCGGAGACGCCCCAGCTGTACTCTCCTGGCCCATGGTACTGCCACAGACGATTCACGTGTACCACCTTTGGGCGAGACTTCCTGCCTCCCCGAATCCGATACGTTACTTCTGACAGGCGGTCCAACACAGTGTAAGGCCCGTCCCATGGGCTCTGTAGCTTCGGTGACTGTCCCTTCTTAGTATCATACTTGCACTTCATCACCTCTCCTGAAAACTTGAGGGCTTCTTGCACTTGATAATGTACCTCGGTCAGCCTTTCTTGAAGGTGCTTCGCATAGCCGGTGGTGTCTGTAGGCAGCTCTTCACCAGGTGGTCTTCCCATTAACAAGTCAACGGGTAAGCGTAACTCGTGGCCCAACATCAGTTTTACAGGGGTGTAGCTGGTAGACTCATGGGATGCAGAACGATATGCCATCAACAACACGGGTAATTTCTGGTCCCATTCTGTTTGTCCATCTACTCAGCACTTGGCCAGTTCTTGTCCTAGGGTCCAGTTGAATTTCTCCACCATCTCATCTGACTGTGGTCTTAGTGGGGTCGTCCTGGTCTTCCTGTTCCCCAATAATTGGCTGCGCTCACGGAACACAGCAGACTCAAAGTTTCTACCCTGGTCTGAATGTAGCTCTTGTGGCATCCGAAAACAAGAGAAGAACTGGTCAACCAACACCTGAGCAACAGTCGCAGTTTCTTGATCAGGGATGGCATAGGCTTCTGGCCACTTTGTGAAGTAGTCCATCGCGATACATATATATCGGTTTCCTCTTTCCGTGAGTGGCAAAGGTCCAGCAATGTCCACTGCAACTCTTTCCATCTGTGCACCCACTTGGTACAGCTGAAGAGGGCCGCAACCACGTTTCTTGGGTCCCTTCTTGGCACAGCACACATCACAGGCCCGACACCACTCTTCAATATCCTGACGCATGCCAATCCAGTAGAACCTCTGTTGCAGCTACCTTAGAGTTTTCTTCACTCCCAGGTGCCCACTGGTGATCTGGTTATGGGACTCATCCAAGATTTCTGACCTCATCTTCTTTGGAACCACCAGTTGCCAATACTTGCTGAGGCCATCGGGTGTCCGTTATTCAAAACAAGAAGATCCCACTGACTCCAGTAAATCTTGGTTGCGAGGCTCAACCTGGAAACTTCTTCCCAAGATGGTCGCACTGTACTCCACTGCAGCCACTCTAGAACTGGCCATAAATCTGCATCCTCCACATGCATCCTCCTCAGGTCTGCTTCATCTGATGTTGGCCCTTTCACTGCAGTACGGCTGCATAGCTTACTATGATCTCCCTTTTTACTACACTGCTGGCATTCCAGATCACAAGGCCGATGACTCAAACTGTCAGCATTGCCATTTACCCGCCCAGGACAATGCTGCACCTCAAAAATTGTGCTGGTCTAGTTTCCCGAGCCAGGGTGCCAGTTGTCCTTCTGGATTCTTTAGCGTTTTCAGCCACTTGAGTGCCGCATGGTCCGTCCTGATGATGAAGTTTGACCCATAAAGGTAGGGTTGGACGAAGTCAAGGCTCTTCATCACTGCCAAGAGCTCCTTACGGGTCACAAAGTAGTTCCGTTCCAGTGGGCTGAGCTTCTTGCTGTAATATGCTACCACATATTCATTTTCATTCTTCTTCTGCAACAGGACTCCACCAATACCATGGTCACTAGCATCACAGTAGAAGATAAATGGCTGACTCCGATCAGGGTACGGCAGTCCTGAAGAGCTTGCCAATGCATGATTGAGTTTGTCGAAGGCTTTCTGAGTCTCTGCTGTCCATGCAAACTTCTGTCTCTTCCCCAACAGCTTGTGCAGAGGTGCAGCTATCGTCGCAAAGTCCTTGACAAAACGCCGGTAGTAGGTACACAAGCCAAGGAAACTCCGTAGCTCCTTCACACAAATTGGAACCGGTCAGTTTTCCACAGCTGCCACCTTCTCCGGGTCAGTATGGACGCTGCTAGCACCTACAATGTGTCCCAGGTACTTTACTTCCTTCTGAAACAAGTAGCACTTCTTGGGGTTCAGCTTGAGGTGTGCTGCGCGGATCCTGTCCAACACCTCCGACAGCCTCTCTAATTCCTGGTCGAAAGTCCACGCAAACACAATTACATCATCCAGATAGATGAGGGCCATCTGCCAGTGGAGGCCTCCCAGTACGCGATCCATTAGACGCTCAAAAGTAGCTGGGGCATTGCATAGGCCAAGAGGTATCACCTTAAACTGCCATAAACCCCGCCCATATGAAAAGGCTGTCTTCTCTTTGTCCTTCTCTGCAACCTTGGCCTGATGATATCTTGCCTTCAGATCAAGGGTGGAGAAGCACTTAGCACCTGACAGAGCATCAAGGGTGTCATCAATTCTTGGCAAGGAGTATGCATCCTTCACTGTCACATCATTCAGGGCTCGATAATCTACACAGCATCTTACTGAGCCATCTTTCTTCCTTACCAGAACCACTGCTGATGCCCAAGGACTGTTGGACTTCTCTATTATCCATTGACTTTGGAGATTCTCCATCACCTTCTCCATTTCTTGCCGTTGGGCTGGCGCCATCCTCCGCCATCCTGGCTATTTAATTGGGCGGTGATCCCCAGTGTCTATACTATGCTCCACCAGGTCAGTGCACCCCAGGTCTAGATCTCCAGGGGAGAAGACATCAGCAAACTTCGTCAGCAACTGCCTCAACTTCAGCACTTGCGAGCCATCCAGACATTGGCTACTCCTTGAAAACAGGTCCTGTAGGTGGTCTGGCACGTACCTGTCTTCCTTGACTACGCTCCTTTTACAGGCCTTCCTCTGATGCCACTCAGGGTTCACCGCCTGGCACAGTCCCACAATTTCTCCCTCGTTTATCTTCTGTGGCTCACGGGAGAAATTGGCCACCACAACTGGCACTTCATCTACACCTGTTTCCACCAATGTTCCCCCCTCCATCACTCCGGCCTTCGTTTTGCACCATACATTCGGCTCCACTACCCCTATACAGCTGTCAAAAGACCCACTCACCTTACACTGGAGCAACAGTTCTGATTTTTGGGGTATCACTGTAGTGCGGAGCGCCCTCACCTCGCCACCAGAACTGGTACATTTCACTGCCGTGACGGGAACCGACCTTCCTCGAACCTTAAGCTTCATGGAGCAGAAGTCCAGCTCACACCCCATGGATATCAGATAGTCAAGACCCGGAAGACAAGGATCCTCCATGTCGGCCATGTAAACTGGAAGAGTAGCCTCTTGCCTTGCCACTTCAATCTGGGCATCCAGGGGTCCCCTCAGTTCCGCACAGTGCCTAGTTACGCCACACAGTTGTTCCGATGATTCAGGCAGATACCGATGATGTAACACATCAGGTCTCACAAAAGTCTGCTCTGAGGCCGAATCAATCACCAGGGAACACTTTTTCCATCTATCCTTCCATCTATTCGCACACTGTCGATTGCTGTTCTCTTGCATTTTCTCGGCGGTGGGGCTACTTAGGACAAGCTGGCTGGTGGCTGCCCCTTCACACCAGCCTCCACTAGTTTTCCGCTTTTTTCTTGTCTTCTGCAACCTTCTTCTTATCATCCTTTTTCTTCTTCGAACACTCAGAACTGAAGTGTCCCACCTCACTACATGTCCAACGTGCTCTTATTACAACTGAAGACTTCCTTGCACTGCTCTGTTCTAGCTCCTTCTTCCATTTGTGACAGTCCTCCTTCTTGTGCCCCGGCTTCCCGCAGAACCAGCAACCTCCACTAGTCTTCTCCTGTTCCCTCTTCCACTTGTAGCAGTCCTTTTTTCTGTGTCCTGGCTTCCCACAGTACCAGCAACTTCCCACAAATTTTCCCATTTCACATACCTGCCCCTTTCTTGCCTTGAATCCTGCACTACGACTTGTCTGAAAGTGGACGTACTTGACCTGACATAGGACTCACACTCTAGAGCCTTGGCAAGTGATTCTTGCTTGCTTCTGGGTTGTGCCTGCTTCACCTTTACTTTCAACTCTGCTCTGTCAAGAACATCGATGAACTGGTCCCTCAGTAGAATACCCAACAGGTTAGGTGCTGCTCCAGGGTACGCCTTATATGCCATACTCTCCAGATCATGAGCAAGCTGCTGTAGGGATTCTCCACGAGCCCGTACACTGCTCCGGAATCTTGTTTTGTAAACCTCAGTCTGGTACATGGTTCCATATCTGCGCTCCAGCACTTCTATTAAGGACTAATATCTGTTCCTCTCCATCACTGACATCTGACCCAGAATTTCCATTGCGGCACCTTTAAGGCTAGTAGCAGGCTGCACTGCCTTCTGCCTATCATCCCAGCCATTCTGATCCGCAAGTAACTCGAACTGTGCTCAGTAAGCTTCCTAAGATACTCTACCATCAAATTCCTGAGTTTCTTTTTAATTGGACCCCCATTATAGCCACGCACATCACTGGTTTGGGGTCTAAAAACTGGGGCATCATAATTATGGCCAGGACTTAAAACTTCTGCATTCTGATTATTCAACCTTGTAATGCTACCTTTAGATGCCTGGGATCCGTCAAGATTCACCATACTGTCCATTCCTTTCATATGCTCCCTGTACACTAACCTGAAGTTCAGCAGTGCAATATTTTTCTACAGCCTCCATTTTCTCACTAATTATCTTTACATTGTCAATACATGCTTCAACTGACTATCTACATACTGTCTGTACTCCATCACTATTCTCCCACTAATCTCCAGCTGGCTGTCCACATGCTGTTGGCACTCTGTCACTATTTCCTCACTAATTGTCTTCAACTGCTCGTCTACATCCTGTTTACACTCCATCAAATTATTGCTTACCTCATACATTTGCTGCTCTAGCTTGACATCTACTTCCTTCTTAAGCTGTTGCTGCTCTTCCTTCATTTCCCCCATGAATACATCCAGCTGTCATTGCACCCCCAGTTGTACTTCCCTCTATTGCTCCTGCAGTGCCTCCTGAAGCTGTTTGTGTCGTCGTTTCTGTTCTTTGTTCTGTGCCTGCAATTGTTCTTGGAGTTCTTTCTTCTGTTCTTCACGTTGTGCCTGTAATTGTTCATGGCGTTCTTTCTTCTGTTCGTCACGTTGTGCCAGTAATTGTTCTTTCATTTCCTTCCTGAGCTCTTTCTGTTCTTCTTTCTGTTCTTCACAGTGTGCCTGTAATTGTTCTTTCTGTGCTTGTATTAGCTTCACAATTGTCGCCAGGGAAATTTCCTCCTCCTGACCGGCTCGAGACCTGCTTCCATGTCGATGGTTAGACTCTGCAGCCCTGAAATTATCCCACTCCTGACACCAGTGTTGCGTCCCCAGTCCCCACACTGCCACAGGCTCCAACAGCAGTAGTGCAGTATAGGAAGGACGTTGCCCAGTGAGTTGTTCTTCCTGTGGTCAGCCTTTAGGTGTACAGTACACAAGATCAGCTGAGGCGAAAATAAACACTGGCTTCTTGAAGTTCACTGTCTTTATTTTCCAAATAATTCCTCTTAATGCTTTCCAACTTCACTTCACTACTCTCACAAGCACTGGACGTATACAAACTTTACTAACTGCAGCTGCACTTAATACTCGACAACACTTCACACTTAATGCCTGACAACACTTCAGTTATTACACTTCACTGTTTTCACAAGTACCGAAACTATACAAACTTCTACAACACTTCTCTGTTTGCCAACAACATTTCACTGCTTTCACAAGTACCGAAAATATACAAACTGCACGGACACCCAATTAAACTTCACTCAAACTGACTGAGGCCCAACTAAAAACTTCTAGTGTCTCATCCCTCATCCTTATATAACCTTGCATTATTCAGGAAACTTCTAGCATGAACTCGACGGTTCGACAGTTAACAGTTGCCAAGAGACAACCAAAATATGCCAGTCTTCTTACATTACACAACACTCTAAATCAATTACCAGACCTAAATTAAATTACATAATTTAAAGAACAAGCACGTAAATAAAACATTAGAGAGAAAAGGAGCATAAAAATTAATGCATAACTTACGAAATAACTACGTTCAAACAGCAGGCAAACTGGCAACTCTGACTCGTATCGATACCGGAACTAGCCTACCATACAGAAAACACCGAAAAACTTACAGAAAACACTGAGCAACTTTGAAATGGTTCTCGTGCACCTAACTGGCAAATCTCGCTTCGTAACAATATCTTGAAGTTTCTCCTGAGTCTCAGCAGTCAGTACCGTATCATCTGCGTACCTTATATTATTTATATTTCGTCCTCCAACATTGAATCCTTCTCGTCCTTCAGCTGATCTTATCATCTCGCTCTACAGGGATGACAGATCTGGAGATAGAATGCACCCCTGACTTACTCCTCTTCTTCAATCTATCCAGTCACTCCGATCTGCTCCCACTCTTACTGCCGCTTTCTGATTCCAGTATAGCTTGTATATAATTCTTAATTCTTTTCCATCTACTCCAATATTTTCAATATATCAATTAAATCTTCGTGTTTGACTCTGTCAAATGCTTTCTCATAATCTATAAAACACAAATACATATCTCTCTGAATCTCTATACTTCTCTCACTTAACATCCTTAGTATAAGTACAGCATTTCTTGTTCCTTTTCTGTCAGTAAAGCCATATTGCTTCTGCTATCTCATTCTTTATCTTTGCTCTAATTCTCTCTAGCACTATCCTTAAGATTACTTTTACTCTTTGAATTATTATACTTATAGTTCTGTGTTTATTGCACTCTAGAGTTCCCGGTTTCTTTGGTATAGTTAAAAATATTGACTTACATATGAGCTCTCCACTATTTCAAATCTTATTTGCAATGCTGGTTATCTTCCTAATACTAAACCTGCCCAGAGCACGCAACATCTCCACTGCCACACCATCTTCTCCAACTGCCTTTCCTGCCTTCATTTTTCTAACTGCCTACTCTACTTCATCCTCACCAATAGCAGGGCCAGTCATTTCTACATCAAGCTCTGCTCTGCTCTGTCATCCTTGAACAATTCTTCGATATACTCCTTCTGTCTATCGAGTACATCTTCCTTTTCTATTGCTATCTCTCCATTCTTCTTCATCACTGCTTCACCTGTACGTAACCTTCCTCTTCCAGTAAGTTTATTCACTCTTTCATACATCATTTTTGTATCCCTATTTGCCAAATCTTCTATTTCATCACACTATTTGTTTATCCAATTTTCTTTTGCAGCAGAACATCTTCTTTTGACTCCTCTGTTTATTTCTCTGTATCTTATTACATTACTATGTTTAAACTTTCTTCTTTCTTCCCAACTCAAGTACGTCTTCCGTCATCTACTCTTGCCTTGCTTGTCTTTCTTTGCTTGGTATTATTTCCTCAGCTACTTCCACATATGCTCTTTGTAAACATTTCCACTCGTTTTCCAGGTCATTCATGTCACAGTCATCTGCAAGTGTTTCGTATCTATTTTGGACTGCAACGCTAAATCATTCTCTTATGTCTTCTTTCTTCAGTTCTCTTCGATTCATTTATGGTTCTCTTCTTCTCCTCTACATGTTTTTGGTGTAGTATAAAGAGGTGATCTATGGACTGACTGGTGTGCAGAAAACTATCAGATGATCGCGAACACTTGGTTCCGATTACACCCAAGGAGATTGTATACTTGGAAAAGCCCCAGAGATGATTATATAAATCAAAAAGATTATATAACAATAAATAAAAGACACAGAAATTCAATTATAAACTCTAAAACTTATCCAGGTGCTGATTGTGACAGTGACCATAACCCAGTGGTAGCAGTGGTAAGATTAAGATTAAAGAACATGCACAGGAGAAGAAGAGAACCAAAAATGAATCTATAAGAACTGACGAAAGAAGACATAAGAGAACGATAACGTGTTGCATGAATGAACTGGAAATAATTATAGAAATCAAATAGAATATATAACAATAAGTTATATGTGTATGAGTGGATGAGCAAATTGGTAGTGTGTTGACCTGTCTCGGCTACCTCCCTTTTCTTGGGGGAAGCAGCCTAGGTATATAGATAGATAGAAGTAAAAGATACAGAAATTCAGTTATAAATTGTATACATATTACTATGATATTAATGTATTTTCATTACTGCACATGTAATACTGACATATTATACATCATTTTGAAGGTTATGATATGTCATTAAATATGATTTAAAAAGTTTTGGAAAAATATGAGTCATGAGGTCAATATTAGTCAAAGGTCACATGATTTAATTTGTCTTCAGTTCTTCCACATTTTGGGATAAAACATACAACACTGAGTTAATCCTTCTATAGTATCCTGAATAATTACATTTCCTTAAAAAGAACATACTAAAGAAGCTATCTGTCTGAAAAGATTTTCAAATTATCTTAAATAGGGTGAGTGTAATGAATGATCAAACGTCACCTCTATCTTCAATGTTTTAACAAGAAAATAAGTAAACATACTTTATTTATACTCTGGCAATACTCTAACAATATAATGATTGGTCAAAATTATACAATAGTAAATGAAACACCCATAGCCTTTTAATCATCAATCATAATGTTGCAGGTGCCTCCACTGCAACAGGAGGCCAAACAAGACTTTTGGCCTGCTCGTAGACAATCACATCTGCTGCCACAGGTGGTTTTACATGTGCAGGTCACAATTTCCTTATATGCCTTTGGAATAGGAGGTAGTGTCATTAGAAGTGGTTTTGATTGTCCGCTGTCTTGCATCCAGCCACAGCCTGTTGGGGAACGGAATCTGGGCCTCGGAGTGAATGCCTGTTTCCAAACCAGACATTGATAGTTGGCCCGCAAAATATGTTGACGCAGTGCATCTTTAGTCGGGGGCAAGGCATCAAAAGTTTTCTTCCCACCTAGAAATAACGTTTTCCGAGCATCATGGATCGAATTTAGATTAGTACAGTACAAATGTGTCAGAAACTTTTCTACTGCTGTGATGCAGCCTGAAGGCAACTCCTCTGTACCTCAGTCACTTAGTGTTTGTGTCTTTTCCTTGATGAAGACTTCCCAGCAGGTTTTTTTGCCTTTCCCTGCCAGTGGTTTACAGAGTCACATCCAGTTATGGCACGAAATGCTGTAAGGGTCTCAATTATTTCATTTGGAAAGTTGATCGTGTGGACTGGTATGTACTTAAATTTTGATGCCGATCCTCTGCACATCCATAATTCTGAACTCAAATGTCCTCGATGCCCAAGGGCTAGAACAAGGACACCGGTGTCTCTACATTGCAATACGATCCTCTCATAGCCATTCTGGTAGGCATCTTTGGCATGAAGAATTAGACAAGTGTCATCCACTTCATGGTCAGTTTGAAGATCTTCAATATTCCTTGGGTTGTCTGTCCAAACATCAAGAATATCCTCAAAACCACCCGACAGAACTAACTCTTGTCCTTTAGGAAGATCTTTCTTTGCTCTTGTGACTAATGCCTTTGAAAGAAATGCAGCAAGATCAGCTTTGTTTTCTGAGAAGCAAATGAATGATTTCCAATTAGATGGAAGATTCACATTGATAGATCTTATTACACACCTGATAGGCCGAGCCTTGCTAACACGTTTTTTTCTTGTTCCAACCTTAGTTGACGTTTCCTGATCTGTCCAACAGTACGTCAATCCTGCTGTATGTTGAACCAAAGCAATCCAAGATAACAACAGAGAAAATATCTGCCAGATCACCAAAAGTCTTTGCTTTATCAGGTTTCCTAACCTCCTTGTTCTTCTCCAACTAATTCCTCAGTAATTTCTCTAACTGTCAATAAGTATCCTACCATATACTTTTCCTATTATTATTATCACGGTAAAATAAAAATGTACTTTTTTATTGATGGATTTAAGAGTGCAAAGAAAACGGGCAATAGCGCATCTTTTCGAAGCTCATAATCCTCGACTCCCCGAGTCCCCAGAGTATAAATAAATAATCTTGACCTTCAAAATGATGTATAATATGTCAGCATAACAAGTACAATAATGAAAATATATTAATATCATAGTAGTATGTTGATCATTTTCATACCATTTTTAGAATTGCATTTTTTGGAAAAAAATTAGTTAAAATAGACACTTTTGTAATATTTGCAGCAGGCATCCACCCTAGCCCACTGCAGAACGCTATGCTCTAACTATCCATTGTGGATGCTTGTCTCTAACATGAAATGATTTTTAAATCTTATCCAGGCCTCTTTCTCAGACTCGTTCCCTGTACTATTAGCCGCAAGTTGTCAGCCTGTATCGTTACTGTGACAGTGCAGGTTTAGTAGCACCTCCTCAGAAGAGAATTAGTTTTGAAAGCCCATACTTAACATGCTCTTGTATGATATATATGTAGCTTTAGTGTCGGCATAGTTCGCATTAGTGACACACAAGAGAAAATTGAAGTGAAATGTGAAGAATAAATAGCTAAGGAAAAGGTGTCATGAAATCTCGAAAGCCACTTCGAATATGACAGTCGAAACCAGTGGGTCTGACCGAGTAGATTTATTGTTTTTTTTTTTTTTTCAGAGTAGTAATTAGAAGTATCGGTAGACTACAAAAGAAACTGTACTGGTTAACGCTGTTACACCTGGCAAACTGTTTTCACTTTAGCTAGGCGTAAAACTGGCTTCAGTGTTAGTGTCCCCTTTTGGTTTTGAAGGAAATAACAAATTCCGTCCTTGATGTCCACTGCTCTATTCTTAAATAGAACAGTAGGTGTTTCCCCTACAAGAATCAACTCTAGACTAACTGTTATGCACCAGAAACAGGTGGGCGTGAGAGAGTTTGCACCTGTAGAAATGTGAACTGTGCAAGCTAAACTGCGGAAAAAAAAAGTGTCAGCAAATTTGGTCACGTAGGCTTCTATCTTACATTGAGTCACGTATACGCTTAACTAAACCAAAAATCATGCCCAGAAATACAAAACAATACTGATAATACATGTTACTTCTCTTCAACTTATACGAGGAGCTATGCACGGTACTGTTCACGAAGAAGTTCTATGAAAGGGATGTTGAGCCAGTATTGTCTTATATAACCACTGAGCTATGTAGTATGAGGTGTTAAAGGACGAAATATGACCCGCGTTAAGGTAAATGGAATGTAGTAAATCTTCGAACCATCACGTAACATTAGGCCTTCTTTTGCTGTGAAATCCTGGATACGTATTTTTGTCACTTAAGGAAGCTCCTTAGCACCTCATCTTTAGCGATATATTTTTGGATATGACTGGTGAATAACCTTTTGCACGTTATGTATGCACAGTATGGCGATTTTAGAATGATAAGCAAGATAAGTAGCTTAGGAAAAGGTGTTAGGGAACTTCCTTAACAGACGAGAATACGGGTCCTAGCTGTTGTATCCTTCAAGTCAGTTGCATGAATTCAGTAGAGGTTAAGCAGAACGAATGGCTCACTAGTGTGGCCTGCAGTTGGTATAGTCCTTTTATCTTAACTTGGCCTAGATTTTCACCCTTTTTTGCAGCTTGCCTCCCGTAGCTGAATGTCAAAATAAAAAAAAAAATAATGGTTCTACATCCTTTCTATAGCAGTTCCGACTAGTAAAGTATTCTAGTGTTAATCTATTGTTACGACTCATATGGCAATTTTAGGTCAAGACTGAGTAAAACGGATATAGTGTACTGAAGGATTGTTAGCTCCCTTCAGCGGTTTAGTGGGTATAGATGTCTGTATATCCAAGCTATATACTCATACACAGTGTTTTTCATGCTGCCATACTCTAATATACAGGGCTTAGCTAAAATTATCTCACTTTAATTATCTCGTCCCAGATTTTCGTCCTTTTGCAGCTTGCTTCGCGTAGTTCAGTAACAGACAAGACAATACCATGGCTCTGTATAATATCCGTAGCACTTCCTTGTGACTAGTATTATATTCTAGTTTTAAACTCTTCCTACTAATCAGAATTCAAGATGTAGAGATGGCATTTTAGGCCACGGAGGAGTAAAATGAGTAGCCTATAGCTTTCATCATCATCATCATCATCATCCAGGCCCTCCTTTCTAACTCCAAGGTGGGCTGAGGTAGGGTCCAGAGAGGTTGGGGGAAAAAAATCTTGACAGAAAGAGACATTAAACAAAATTTGCCCAACTGAATGAGCCACATTCCAATCCACTCACCATTCAAGCTCCCGGAACCTTGGG
This sequence comes from Birgus latro, assembly GCA_018397915.1. Classification (NCBI taxonomy): domain Eukaryota; kingdom Metazoa; phylum Arthropoda; class Malacostraca; order Decapoda; family Coenobitidae; genus Birgus; species Birgus latro. Next base: position 3,924 of record JAGKTI010020579.1, on the reverse strand, counting down.
TCACTACTCTGATTATTCAAGGGTTAAGAGGTCGTCATTCTGAGAGGGGACGTTCGCAGAGGGGAAGAGGTTTCTCCCCTCATGTTGCTCCCCTCTGCCCTTAATCCTGGTCTTACAGTGTTGTCCCTTATCATTCGCATCCATTACATTCTCCTGGTGCTGGGGAAAGACGACTTCATGTGGTGGTACAGTACTGTTAAAGGTGGGCGGTGGAGCTGCCTGGTTACACAGTACTAGGAAACAAAAATTTTCTTCTAAAATGATTGTTAAGAAGTACGAATGGCAACAGTGCATTAATAAGAAATGAAAAAAAAGCACAGAAACAAGAGAACATACAGGATAGGAGGAGATTTGGAGACCTATACACCCATCACTACATTCCACACTTTAGTCACAAACTTTTAGCTCGTGGAATGTAGTAACAGGTATAGGTCTCAGAATCTCCTCCCACCCTGAATGCTATTTTTCCTCAGCGCCTTGTTCATCTCTTATCTGTGCACTTTTACCATTCTTACTTCTTAACAATCATTTTACAAGAAAATTTTTGTTTTTTTTGTTAATGATCTTTTTGTGGAAGTATAAGTATTATGCATAAAGCAAGTGTTGATTTGGACTGTCACATGCATAGCACACTGAAATTCTAAAACGAGGGTGCCTTCCCGTGAAATGAAGTGTTTCGGTACGTTAACTGTAGGCGAGCTGTAGCTAACTAATATTGCCCGAAATGGCCTGCTTACGGGTGACCGCGATGCGGTTTTCAGGCCGTAACTCGCGAACCGTAGCCTGAATGCTTTTCTAATCGCGAAAACTGACATCTACACTTGACAAACATCGTTTTGGTGTATAGTACGCTCGCGTACCCTCTTTTGTTTTGGAGTTATGACTGATGAAGAAGAAAGGAAAACTGAAAGATAGAAAGAAAGAAGAACAAAATTGATATTTTTGTGGTTCGGTTTTACGACTCCTACAAAAGTTAGCAAGTATTTGCGAGTAGTTTTGCATTGCGAAGGTCTTTTAGTTCATAACCTCGGAAATGGGCTTTGCGACCGTTTTCGCCCGAATGCTCCACGTACAGAATGCCATTTTGAACCTGCGCCATTCCAATTCACGGAGTAGCTATCGCACCCAGTGATAAACGTTCCTCAGTTTCCTCACTTTCCCTCAAAAACCAGGATGGTAAGCTGCAAGTCTGCAGTCCACTGGCTTCACGTTCAAATGAGCCTAGGATGCTACTACTACTACTACTACTACTAGAGCAATGTCCATCACATGCATACATCACATTTTTCCACCCAACCTTTTTCGCTGGCCCTCTCACTCCCCCTCTTGCAGTCATTCCTGCTTTTTCCACCTCCGACCTGGCGCTTACGAGAAACCTATACTTAGTCGAACTAAGCATTCTGAGGGGAGCAGCTGCTGGTCCACCCGAGAGGCAAATCTCATATTTCTCTGCACCTCGCCGGAGGAAGGACTCTGGTCCGACCCTGGTGAGGTACTGTCTACCACAAGGGGACGCCGGATCCCAGCACGGTGTATGAACTGATCTCTGTCTGTAGGACGGCCTCACAGAAGCAGTTGTTTACCTGTGGTCGACAGGTCTGTTCGGCCAGAAAGACCAGGATTAGCCAACAATAACAAAAACCGCCTAGAGCCGTACCCTATTTCTCACCCTTGGACATTCTGTTGCTCCCATTGTCCACCATGTCACCTTGTCCAGTCTCCTACATCATTTTCTTCCTCTCCAACTCTTCCAAGTTCCCTATTTTTCCCTTCCTTCAACCATTTTTCTTATTACTTCATGGCATTTCTCCCTGTCACTCATTCCTGCTACTCCCCTTGCTCTCATTATCCACCCTGTTTATCTTGTCGTATCTCCGACATCTATCACTCTATTCTACTCCACTTCTCACTCTTCCTCTTTTTTTTTCTTCCACCAGTCATTCCACTTATTACTCCCTTACACTTTGCTCGGTCACTCGTTTCTCCTTCTCTTGCTTTCATTATCTTCCCTGCTTATCTTGTCCTATCACCTATATCGATCATTCTCTTCCACTCTATCTCTTCCCCTTCCTCTCACTTTTCCTTCCCTACCTTCATTTCTCTTATTATTTACTCGTATTTCTCCCTGACATTCACTCAAATCCTTCTCTTGCTCTCATTTTCATTCCTGTTTATCCTTGCCTGTTTCCTACATCCATCATTCATCTCTACCCTATCTCATCCTTCCTCTCTTTTTCTCTTCCTTCAACCATTTCTCTTATTACGTCTTTTCATTTCTCCCTGCTATTCACGCCTCCTTTTCTTGTTCACATTACCTTCCCTCTTTATCTCGGCTTGTCTCCTTCTTCCATCATTCTCTTCCACCCCATCTATTCCCTTCCTCCCACTTTTCCCTTCCTTCCTTCATTTCTCTTATTGTTTCCTTTCAGTTCTCTTTCTAATTCACTCTTGTTCATTCCCTTGCTCTCATTACTATTCCTCTTTATCTTGGTCTGTCTCATGCATTCATCATTCTCTTCCATCCTACCTTGCACCCCTCCTCTCATTTTCTCTTCCTTCAGTCATTTCTCTTATTACTACCATGCATATCTCCTCGACATTCTGTCCCGCTCTTTCTCTTCCTCTCAATGTCCACGCACTTTATATTGCCGTATCTCCACCGTCCATCATTCTATTCCACCCTACCTTTTTCCTTCATCCCACAGTTTCCTTACTTCATTCCTTTCTCTTATTATTTGCTCTCATTTCTTCCTGCCATTCTCTCCTGCACCTTCTCTTGCTCTCTTTATCATCCCTGTTTATCTTGGCCTGCCTCCTACATCCATTATTCACTTCCACTCTGCCCCTTTCACTTCCTCTCACTTGTTATATTTTCCTTCCTAAAGCCATTTCTCTCTCTCTCTCTCTCTCTCTCTCTCTCTCTCTCTCTCTCTCTCTCTCTCTCTCTCTCATTATACTTGGTTCTCTTATTCCTACAATCATCACCCTTCTCAGTCCTACTCTACTTCCCCTTCACTTATCCACGTCAGTCTACTTTCCTTTCCCGGCTTCATGCTTCATTATATTTGGCCTCTTTTCCTTGCCATCTGTTGCAAAGTGACGCCTTCACGTGGTGACACCGATATGACCGAGCCCAATATTCAAGGTGGAGAGACGGCAATTGTTAGTCCAGTAAAGTTCGCAGAGTATAGTGACTGGAAATGTGTGGCTTGACGGCACTGAACGAGAAAGCAGAAATGGCGAAAATGTGGCGCGATATTAGTAACAATAGAAGTACTAACAAACCTATTGAGTTCTATACCGGTATTCTCGTAGAGTAAGGAGGCTGTCTGGCACCTCTTCCTTAGCGATTCATTTTCCAAACTATCCATTCCGCCCCTCTTTTCTGTTTCTTACCTCTTTTTAATGTCGACATAGGGCCGTACTATAAAAATCAAGCGTTCAGGCGGTCCAACGGCGACATTCAGTCGTCAGACGTTCCTGAGCGTCAGTCATCCTTACTAAAAAAAAAAAAAAAAACTGGACCGTCAATCTTGTCGAAAGCCAATTCAGGAGTTTGAATGACGTGACAGTTGCTAAATTGGGCGAGAATGAACTGCATAAGCGCAAGCAGCGCACGAATCTTAAATGTTTCTTCTGTTTAATAAACCAGACACTACGATAATCCATCTAAAGCTGTTATTTTTCTGCAGAGAATATATATATATGCGCTAGAATTGGTAAAAAAAAATACGGTAGACCGTTTAAAGGGGATGCATTTACGAGCAAGATATAGTATACACTATCGGCCATGCACGAATAAAAATTTATCCTCCTTCTGGCATCATTTGCATGAAATAATTATTTAAGATATCTAGATTTGAATTTTACGATAAAAGTGAATGTATTATTCAATACTTCATAGACTGCCATGGTATGTTTCCT
>JAGKTI010020578.1:0-16247 GCA_018397915.1 Birgus latro | reverse complement strand
TTTGCAGTAGCCAACGTTTGTGATGTCAGATTGTTTATCGTCCAGTATTTGACAGTTCATGATATTCGTGTATGAAAATGATAAATGCAAAAGAAGGTGCCTAGAATATTCCTTTTCTGGGAAGTTTGATCATTTTAGCCAAAAGAAAGGACCTTTTTGTTAGCAAAACCATTGGCATTCTTATTAACTATGAAGAAGCTAAGTAGGTGTACTGTATTACATTGTTTTATAAGGATTCTTGTTATTGTTTTTGCCACAGGTGACCTTGGCCTGGACTGTTAAAGTCGCTTTTTGCTACACGTGTGTCAGAACTTTTATGCATGGTCGTTGAGAGTGGCTATGTGCACCTGTGCTCGTGTGCACTCTCCTATTTAACTTTTTAGGAATAACTCACTGGTATTAGTTTTGTTTTGTTTTTTTATCTTTCTGGTGGCATATAGGTCAGATAGTTCTCATTTCCCTAACCTCCCTGTTAGGTTGGTACAGTACTGGGTAGGTGTCTGTACCTTTGTGTTGAAATTGTCTTTTCCTCCTTCCCACGGAGGGTCCCCACCCACTGATCGCTCTGGCTGAGTAAGCACACGGTCGAGCCTCCCTGGAATGAGTTGAGAGGCTAATCTCAGCCTTAGCTATTCTGTCCTAGTTTACTTTTCCTCAGTTGTTTTTCTCTTTCTTCCCACTTCCCCCAAGAGGGGGAGGTAGTTACTATATCAACCCCTATTCTTACCTCTTCCTTGCTTCTTGAAAGAGGTAGCTCTAACTTCCCCATAACCGAAAAATGGACTGACTATCGGACTGACCACCCTTAAATCTGTGTCCCATATTCAAGTTCATCTTCGAGAACGACCCCGATCACCACGATCTTACCCTCGAAGTATGATCTTGGTGAAATGCCACGATCATACCTCAAACACTCGGCCTAAACGGTTATTTCACGACAGTGTCACGTTAGCGCTAAGATACATAAAGACATTGCTACGACATCCCACGACACTCTACGGAAGCATCACATGATTAAGAATCCTACTAGAGTGAATGCAGGAGTAGGATATACAAAAATTAGGGCTCAAAAAAAAAAAAGGATGAAGGAAGTGAGAAATCTGAACTATAACATTCTCACAAGGATAGTTGTGATAAGGAGGATACTAAAGGGAAGCGCAGGACAAAGTTCAAGAGTTTGAATCGCTGGCAAACACGAATGTAAAAGATCAGATGGGACATATGGTCGTGAGACCGAAGAAAGAATTCAAGTACACAAATGCAGTGTACAGAGAGCTTTTGAGAGGTAGAGGGAAGGGAATTAGTTGGAAGAGATCAAGGGTGACTGTAGAACGAACAGGAATATGGACCATGACACTTGTGCAAAAGAATGTAGCTTATATTATAGGATAGTACAAGTCTAAGATTCGGAAAGGAAAGTAGAATCTAGATTAAAGGCAGTGGAAGCCCATCCCAAAACTAAACGAAGATCTGACATGCATACCATGACTAGTGACGCATCCTCTACTTCCAACATAAATTACTGGAGGGACAGAGACAATGATATAAGATGGAAGGTTCTATACAATATTTCTGTAATAACATTAATCTTATCATTTCACCAAGACATCCAAAACTCATATAATTCCGCACCTATTTCATTTACGTGTGTAACAATGCTACCTAGTAACAGAAATGACGTCCACCCCTAACATTACCTCCCTCTGGGGCTTTCCCATTGCCCCTGGGTGATCCCCATCTCTATCCCCAGCACCCAGTGATTAACCAAAGACAGCCAGCTCCAGCAAGGCCGTCTATACTCTCCACAACATTTTAATCATAAAAGGAATCCGGATTAATGTTCATATAATCTAAGTTGTCCTGACAGGCGGAGGAACAGACAGAAGAAACAGTGGGGCGAGTTGCTGAGCGAAGCATTTGCCTGTACTCATTAGGAGGTAGAGTAGAGGATGAGGGGCAGCAAGGGCAGAAGGAAGAGAAGGAGAAGAGGGAGAAGAGATGCATTATTCTCCTTATTTTCCTCCCATTAGGTATACTTGGAAGTTCCCTGACGATCATCTGCATGAAGCTATTTTCTCTCAGATGACAACAAGTCTTTAATCTCAGATTTGTTACCGTTAGTAGATATCACTCTGTGTGTAAATATTGCCCCCAGCGTTCATACTGGTAGATGAGGCAGAGCTGTGCTGACGATGTAACATGTCCTGTTTCGACAAGGCCCGATTAGCTTTTATATACTGGCATATTTTCTGTAAGTCGGTCACTTTCACTTTCACATAATCATCCAAGACATAGAGTGCACAAGGTTTTTGATAATAACACTGTATATGGCAAAGATTTATTGAATCCGTCTAAGACAAAGAATGGAGTTTCGCCAATGGATTTATTAATGGAGCTGTTGATAGATGCAGCAACTTGGGGTATCCACTGGTCCCAACAGGTACTTTGAGAACCTAAGTACCTCAGCACTCCACCACCTAACCTTTTTGTCTTTCGACAAGGACATTGGAAGCCGAATGGTTGGGTATGACATTACATTTGCTGATGTTATGTTGCTTACAAATCTCGGCAAGGAGACTGTTGTTGAACTCCAAACCATTATCTGTAATAATGGCTGATGGCGTAGTGAATGGACAAATAACATTTTCAATGAAGGCATGTGCAACGGTGTTAGCAGTTTAGTATTGAAGGGCTACGATAACACAGGAACCTGAGAAATGATCAACTGTCACAAACAAATGCAGTATTCTGTACCAGACTCCGAAAGAGGCGATTTAAGATCAACAGAAACCGTTTCTCATGGACGTGTTGGAAATGGATGTTGTAAAAGTGGAGCAGGGGATCCGGTTGACCCTTTATGAAGATTACAGGGAACACAGGAATAACAGTGAACACTGATGTCTTTACACATGGTATGCCAATAAAATGAAAGACGTAATTGTCTCAAACACTGGTCTTTTCCAGGAGGAGATGCATGAGGTGTGCTAAGGACGATGTGGAGAACTGAAGGTATAAAATTTGTGGGTACAGCGAGTTGACGTACCTCTCTATTAGGTATGTCCCTACAGGTAAAGGCTGTCTTCCTCTGCAAGATATTATCTAACGAGTTCATCTACTGGCAATGGGAGAGTAGATAAAATCAAAGCGTCTCCTGACTCTAGGAGGTAAATAGTCTTAGACCACAGAGGGTCTGTGCTCTGGCAACTATAGACAGCATCTGAGGTTAGAATGGTGTAAGGAACTTCACTTGGTTGGTATGGTGAGACTACCGCGGTTATGTGAAGTGAAAGAGCATAAGTAACTATACTAGATTAACCAGGCATGTATTCAAAGGTTCAGTGACCATCGCGCTAAACGTCCAGTAAGATTTCTTCCTCTGAATAAGTCACAAAGTAGGGGATAATCTGTGTGGATATGCAATGGATATCCGTAGATTATGTCTCTGCAATGTCTGTAGAAGCCAAACAACTGCTAAAGCTTCCAAGTTAGTTGCACTGTCGGTATGTTCAGCGGCATTCAGGACACGGCTTGCATATGAGCATGTATGATCAACTATCACCAATACTCCTGCTAGGCCTGCACCAGATGCATCTGTACAAAGAAGAAAAGGTTTCTTAAAATCAGGGAATGCCAAGACTGGGGCATTAATAAGTTCTGTCTTCAGTGTTTCAAAGGCATGAGACTGGTCATTACTCCAAACAAAAGGTTCATTTTTCTTAGTAATTTAGTAAGAGGGGCAGCGATCTGTTCACAACCTTGAATAAATCGCCGATAGTAGCCACTCCATCCAAGGAAGCCCCTTACATCATCAGTACTGGTGGGTTCTGGGATGTTTGCAACTCTTTTAACTTTCTCATGTAAAGTATGAATTCCCTCAGCATCAACCACTTGTCCAAGAAATTTTATACTGTTGCACAGGAAGTTGCATTTACGGAGATTAACTTTTAGACCTGTCATTTGAAGGTGATCAAAAACTTGCTGTAGTTTGGAAAAACGTTCAGGGTTTGACTTACTCACTACAATGATGTCATCTAGATATGCATATACTGAATGCAGAATGGTTATGCCTCATGAATACTGATGGAGCATTTCGAAGACCAAAGGGTAGCTTTTTAAAATGGTAGAGGCCTAAAGGGGTGCTGAATGCAGTTATGGGGTGAGATGACGCTTCCATTTCTACTTGCCAGTAGCCACTCAGTAAGTCAAGAGTGGTGAACACAACGTTACTCTCACGAAGTGATTCTAGTAAATCTGTTAAAACTAGTAATGGGAACTGATCCGGTGCAGAGACAGTTTGCTTTACGGTAGTCATATATGGGTCTGAATTCACCTCCTTTCTTGTGAACTAGGAAAAGTGCACTATTCCAAGGACTGACGGAGTGTTCAATGATGTCCTGGTTAAGCATATCCCGCACTATCTCGTTAGCTTCTTTCGTTAAGCTGTTGGGTGATATATACATTCTTTATAAAATTTATCTCCCATTCACGAAGTATGGCCGCAACACCTCATTAGGTCTGCAGAAGATTAATTAATTGTAGCTTATGCTCAGCAAGATCTCCAGCATTTACTTAAAGGGTAATGTCAGCTGAAGGAGTCGTAGCATAATCTGTAGTTTTCAGTGGTATATGCAATATGTACATCATCATCATCATCATCATCTTTCGTTGTTACAGAGAATGGTGTTTCCTCGCACATCTTTGCAGCCGATCGGTATGCATGGAAACTGTCAATCTTTATATCACTTTTTACCCGTGGGCTGCGGCGAGGGAGCGTGCAAACATCCCCTGTGATGCAGCGAAATGGCAGTTTTGGTCACTGTTACAGATTTCCGTGATTTTTTTTTTCAAGGAAGAAGGAACCAAAGGCCAGGAGCCCGTAAACCGTTCCTTACAAGAAAAAAACAAAAACAGTACAAAAGAGATCCAAATTCAAGATCCGTTCATTTTCAGATGCCTGGACACACTGCGTTTATAAGACTGGAGATCATGGGAAGCAGGAAATACAGACAGAGGAAGACAGTTCCAGAGTTGACCTGTTGCATAAATGAAGGACTGGGAGTAACGGTTAACTCTTGCTTTAGAGAGTTGGACAGAAAAAGGGTGAGAGTTTGTTGCTAGACGGGTGCTACGTGCCCGTCGTAGAGGTGGAGAGATGCAAGCAGACAGTTCAGAGGGACAGTGGCCATTGAAGTAGCGATATAAGAGAGATAAAGATGCAACAGTGCGGCGAAGGAACAGATGTTGAAGGAAGCCAGTAAGAGCAGGAGAGTTAATGAGACGAAAAGCCTTTGACTCCACCCTATTGAGAAGAGCTGTATGTGAGTACCTTCGCACACATGGGAGTTCTACTCTACACAGGGGAGAATAAAACCCGTGTATGAAGTCAACAACTGTGGAAGGGTAAAGAAAATACGGAGTCGTCTTAGCACACCTAATCTCTTGGAAGCAGATTTTACAAGAGATATAATATGATCTTTTCAAGATAAGTCCCGAGAGAATTAAGCCCCAGGTATGTTTAAGGACAATGTCTGATTGAGCTGGATATTATTAAACCTTAGTAGGTACTCATGCGGATGATTTTGTCGGGTTGATAAGTCTAGGAACTGAGTCTTTGTTGCATTGAAAACAACAAGATTACTCTTACCCCAGTCACAGATACGAGCTAAGTCAGATATTAGGTGTGCCGTAGCCTCATCTCTTGTTTGATGAAGTAAATGCTGAGTTGGACGTTTCGGGAACAGAATGGAAAGGGAAAGGGTGGTTACGTCAGTCTAGGAGTGGATAGGGTTAGATGTACAGCTTAGAAGGTCAATGATGAATAAAAGGAAGAGAGCTGGTGATAGGACAGAGCCCGAGGAACACCACTATTGATAGATCTAGGAGAAGAACAGTGGCCGACTACAACAGCGGCTATAGAACGACAAGAAAGAAAGCTATAAATGAAGGCACAGATAGAAGGATAGAAATCGTAAGAGGGCAGTTTCGAAATAAAAAAAAAATATGCCACACTCGATCGAAAGCCTTTGAGATGTCAGGTGCAATGGCAAAGCTTTCGCCAAAGTCCCGAAAGGAGGATGACCAGGAGTCAAAGAGGTAGATGAGAAGATCACCAGTGGAGAGTCCTTGACAGAACCCATACTGACGATCAGAAACAAGGTTGTGATCGGAAAGATGCTTTAAATTTTTCTGTTAAGAATAGACTCGAAAACTTTTGTGACACAGGATTTTAAAGCAATTGGGCGATAGAGGGTTGGGAATTGGTTACCCTTCTTTGGGAGTGGCTGAATGACGGCAAACTTCCAGCAAGAAGGAAAGGTACAAGTTGACAGACAAAGGCGAGAGAGCTTACCTAGGCAGGGTGTAAGCACAGAAGCACAGTTGTTGAGGGCAACAGGAGAGACCCCATCAGACCCATATGCCTTGTTAGTATTGAGGCCAGTGATGGCAGAGAATACATCAACTGAAGAAATTTTAATGTCAGGCATGAGGTATTCAGAGTGAGGAAGTAATGGGGGAACTTATATCAGTGGCTAAGAAGTTGCAGTGCATAGCTACCCACGGATTTTTTTTTTCATACCAGCGTAGTTTTGGAGAAATAATTGTCAGAAATTGCATTTCTGGCAGAAACATGAAAACTATGCTTTGAAGAGGTCCGTTTTCACTATGAATGTTTTTCCATCATAAATACAGTACTTTAGATGGGTGTAATCATACCAGTAAGTTGGTATATTACTGATAATGATATGGTGAGCGTAGTATTTACCTAGCTTTACTAATGAATCCACCATGAACATGAAAACTATGCTCTGACAAAAAGATCAGGTGTGTTGCCAGCTCTTTCCGCACGCTCCAATATGAGCATAGCACACTACTCTTACACCCATTTTTTTTCCACCCTTCTTCGGTTCCATTACCTCCTATTGACCATCCATTAGATTTCATGTTATTTTAAACAGTTATGACCCATGACTGCCCTTCCTGGAGTGATAATATTGCGGGAAATGCGTTACGAAGTGTGTACTTTGGGGTCATTGTTAACGATGCTATTGGCAACTGGGCCAAAGATAGGGGGTGCGAATGAGAGCTACCAATTACCCTAATACCCCATAAACTTTGTGTCACGCTGATCCTCCTAGAGCCTTTGTGGTGCGTTGTTGAAAATCTCACTCACAAGAGGTATGCCACAGCTCGTCAGTACACTTCTATTTGAGGTACGGTACAGTCCACGGGTTAAGAGTTATTGGAGCATTGGTGACATTCAGTAAATAAAGATCACACAAATTATCTTTCACTACGGACCACTGTGATGATTCAAATGTTAAATCATTTCCACAACACATTTCAGGAAGGTTAGTGTGTGCGCTCCTTCTTTCACTTCAACAAAAGGGACAGAGACTTTCGTGACTTCATACAACAACAAACTTGTGCACCATTTTGTTACTGATTTTTTTTTTATCTCCGCGTGTTGCAAAATGTCATTCAGACTCTTTGAGTAGTTAAATAAGATGTAGATGAGTCAACCATTGTATCATTGCTAGAGGTGGTCATGAGATACTGGTGCTAAATTATCTTCATTATTCTCTACTGGTGGCTGTGGAGTAGGAGCTATGGTAGACTGTGTCACCGAAAATACCTGTGAACTAATAGGTTGTGGGTAATTCATGCCTGAGACATAAAATCCTTTTACTCTTATGCTACCACAAGCAGCTATCAGTTCAATTGATTGTTAAGCCATGGTGCCAGTACCAATCAAAATGTCTGCAGGATACCAGAGTTTCTTTATGACATAAAACTCAGCTGTAAAAGGTTTTCTTAATTCATCCAGTTGTATTTCAAGAGTTATCTTGCCCTTTACATAAAATATAGCCATTAACACCACAGAGGCAAATGTCAGGCAACTCAAGGATCCAAGCCTATCTGATCTTTCATTTAAAACTGTCTAGGTTGGATTCAGATATTAAGTTCACCACAGACTCAGAGTCCATAAAAATGATGTGGGGACTCCTTCACAATTACCTAATATAACTACACCTAAGTGAGTCAGAGGACCAGTGTGGCATATGCGGAGCACAGAATTTTGTGTCGTTCTGAAGGATTCTGTTGGTTCTGGCGCAGGGTTCCCCCAGCTGTGTATTGGCAAGGCATGGAATTCGCAAGTGGAATGATGATGACTGTTGTGATAAGTACATATTTGTTACTGAATGATCATGAAGATGATCTACTATCACACCTGTATCCTCGTTCATCTCCTAGTTTTTCTTAACAGTGAGGTTTACAGTATCAACAAACTGCCTTTGTTTTGCTATTAGATCTGCCACGGTCATGAGAGAAACTACTTTGAGACGCAGGTCTTGCATGTGACGTGACTGGTGAACGTGGTATGAGGTTTTGTCTGTTGAGTGGACGTGAAACGTGTCAATGGCCTTAAGAGTGAAAAGGTTGTGTTGTGCTAGTAACTTGATCTGTACGAACCGTCTGAGTAGGTATGATATCAGTTTCTCTTCTGTCTCTTCAGATAACATGGTTATGCCATCCCTAGGAGAAAACGGAATCTCTAACGCAGCATCTAATTCATCATTGCTAAGATGATTTAGGAACCCTGAGATAACTAAATAATGTTGCTGCATTATTTAGTGTTAAAGTAGTTTCTCCCATATCATAAGTTTCCACTCACGGACTGTTTCGCAATGCCTCAAAAAATTGAGACCCTGTCACAGCCGATACGCAGCTGCCTCTGACAGCGTAGTTTGTTCAGGTCAGCTCTGGAACTGTCTTCCTCTGTCTGTATTTCCTACTTCCTGTGATCTCCAGTCTTTCAAACGCAGTGTGTCCAGGCATCTCGAATTGAACGGATCTTGAATTTGACTCTCTTTCGTATTGTTTTTGTCTTTCTTGGAAGGAAGAGTTTGCGGGCCCATGGCCTTTGGTTCCTTCTTCCTTGCATTTAAAAATAAGGGGGATGAACTTATCCTGCCTCATAGTTTGCAGTAGTCTGTAGATTGCTTTCGTGTGATTACAAAAAAAAATCTACAAATCTGTTACAGTATTCATCAAAATAAGAAAACTTCTCCAGGAATCTACATCTTATGAAAGAACTCACTCTAGAAAAACCAACATCTAGCCTGCTTCTGAGGTGTTCATTCTTAGCACTGTCTGTTGTAATTCCTTTGTAACTGCAGGCTGCACATCATTAATGAAATCATAAACACTAATACATTAGGATTCACATCTACAAATCTGGAACGTGATGCATCTTCCAAGATGATCGTTTGAGGTGCATGAAGGGGTATTGTTGTAGGCTGAGTTGACGTAGTTAAAAAATAGGAGGAAATGGTGTTTTTGGAGTGGTAGTAACACGAGTGTTGGAAGTGTTAGGAGAAGATAAGGAAGGTGAGTTTCTGTCAGAAAGTAATGAGAAATGTGTGGTGTATTGGAGGTGGGGTAAGAAAAATCTACTTTGGAAGAATTAGCCGTAGCGACAGAGACGAGTATTTGTGACACAGCTCATTAAATGATTACTCAAGAATAAGTCTTTCTGTTTCTCATACGAGTAAGATTGTCGTGTTAACTCTCAGTGTGGGTGGATTGTGTTTCATCTCCGGACGAATATGGATCATCATGTAAGTTAAACTTATTAAAATAAGGAAACGTCATGAGGAAATAAGTTAGAAAGGGGAAAAACAATGAAAATATCAAGCAAGTGAATACAATTGAAAAGATTTAATTTTAACCAAATATAAACTATTTTGTACAATAATAATCAGCAAAGGAGGGCCTTTATATATAAAATATTTACACAATTAATGAAGTGTTCATATGGATGAATATAGTAAACGAAAATTTAGAGTATGAGAGATGATCTGGGGAAGTTATTCCAAGTGCAGTGATTAAATCATGTAAGAGAAGAAAAAAATATAATGTATAAAGATTATTGGCCCAGGGATAAAGGAACAAACTTTTTACTGAATGGTTCTAAATCATCACCTATTTATACAGTATATGATGTCAAAAATTGATGCAAAATGTACTGGCTGGTTGACATGATGTTGCAATCTCGCTGACAGCTAGCTTGAGGCAGGAGGTGAAACAAGGCGAGTTGCAGGTCACATGGTCAATGGAAATTTGATAGTCAGCAGAGTCGAATCGGAATAAAGAGACAGGCCTGGTGACAGAAAGACTTGGTGACAGACAGGCTTGGTAACAGACAGGCTTGATGACAGACAGCCTCGGTAACAGAGGGCAGACAGCTACTGTATATGACAGTGGACAGGCTTCGTAGTAGATGGCAGACAACTACTTTTTTTGACATTAGACACGCTTCGTAGTAGATGATTGACAACTTCAGTATTTCATGTCAGACAGTCATGATAGTAGATGATCAACAGCTTCTGTATCAGTGTCAGACAGGCTAAAGAGAAGGTGTGTTCTTGACCTCGCTGCCACCAAAATGTGAGGTTTAGGTCCATAGATATGCCATAAGGAATTCAGGTTATTCTTACAGATTCCGTACAGCTACTGGATACTCTATTAGGAGAGAGCTGTGTTACACTTTCGGAGTCTAGTAGTTCTCTGTCTTCCCTTCATACCGGAGAGAGGTAAGTGAGCATCCATTCAAATGCCATCATGTAATGCTGGTTAAGGAATTCTTGGCTGTGTACACATAAAAGAGTCTTCTCGGCATTCCCTTCCTGAGCTTACAGATTTAGCCACAGCAGACAATAAGCATCAGTTCATTCCATCAGGCAGCATTTGAATCGTGACAGCTAAGCAACAAATATCAGCTCATTTACATCTTACTGATATCCCTGCAGGAACTTCCTACTCACAGGATGCTGCTACTTCTCAGTCAGGTCGACCTATACAGAAGCCTCACAAGTCTAACAAAATTAATCTGACCGCCCTTACCAAGCAGTTACGTCCTCACACACTTCATGCTCCTGCTCCATGGAGGGAGAGAAGTGTTAGCTCTTCCTTGGGGGAGTCTGGGAGCCTTGCCATTGATGATCATAGGGAGGTTTCCGTAAACAAGCACCGGGATAGGTCCACAGAGTAGTCGCTCACCAGGTGGTGGGCGGCATAAAAAGACTAAGCACAGGCCCACCTCGCAAATCTTAAGCCGTCGCATTCACAATGTTACCATGGAACTGTTGAGCTCTTGAAAATAAATTATACAATATAGCAGTCTTTCTGTCTATACACAGGTCAGATGTTATTTGTGTACAGATGTATTTGAAGGATCACCCTGATCCTTACAGTTGAAACACTAACACTCGTATAAAAGATATGATGGTCATGGGCCATAAACACACAAATCACGCACATAAACAGAAGCGGTTCTAATTTCTTCTCTGGAAGCTTTCCTGTGCAGAGTAAAATTTAATAACACTTATCGGTTCACTTGTTCTCTCTACTGTGCACAACGTGGTCTCATTAATAATGATGCTGTAAATTCAGTTTTAAAACACATCCCAGGTAATAAGTTAGCTTTGGGCGACTTTATCGCTCATCACTATCAGTGTGGTAGCTTTAGGTTCGATAGTCGTGAGGGGCAGATAGCTGACCTGAAATTACAGTCCAGCTTTTGACTTCTGAACGATAACTGAGTGACTCGTGTAGATGATCACACTGGTAACTTTTCGGCTACTGATTTATCTCTGGTCTCCCCGGGTTATAGGTCAGGATTTCTCGTGGTGTCCTTATGAGGACTCCTTGGGAAGTGATCATCAACTCATCTGTTTTTCATACACATACATGTTTCGTACCTCTCACTTCCAAAATTTAATTTTAAGAAGGCAGATTGGGGATTCTCTTAAGGATCACCGATATAGATATATCTGGGGAGACCACGGATGTAAAAGTCCAAAACTTAACCAACTTCATCTAATAAGTGGCTGAGGCTGCTATTCGCAAGATTTCTACAATTTATGCAAAGCATAGAACTCATTGGTGGACACTGGATTGCCGACAAGCATTAAGGAGCTGCAATAGGAGATACAGGATTTTTTTTGCCAGCCTACCAACGAATTTTCATACAGAAGAAGCAAGGGCTGAGACAAAGAGAATATTTAAAGGGGCTAAGCGTGACTCTTGGCGTTGTGTTGTGTCCACAGTAAATCGCTTTACCCACTCAATAAAGTCAGCTCACTATTAAAATACTAAATAATAGAAATCTTCATATCTCTGTGACCACTTTGCAGGTGGATAACATCTATGACGACTCCATGGACGTACCAAAAATCCTCACCAGGAGGTTTTCTCATGTAAGTAGCTCAGGCAATTACGGCCAGTGTTTCCTAGACCATAAGCACACGGCTGGGCTACGAGTATTAGACTTAGCCACAGAAGACGTAAACTCCCCATACAAAAGAAAAAAAAATAACGACAGATGAACTTCTCCTTGCCCAAAAATCCTGTAAAGATACCTGTCCTGGAACAGATACGGACACATACGGTATGATCCAGCATCTTAATCAGGACAACCTGATTAAGAATTCGCATTGTACATTGAGCTTTGGCCGTCCCAGACATTCCCAACTCACGGCACTTTGCGCATGTCATATCGACACCCAAACAGTCTGGTCGTTTTACTAATTCCACTTAATTTCGTCCTGTTGTGTTGACTTCATGTATATGTAAGGTCATGCAACGAGTGCCTAATAATAGACTTCTTTTTGTTTTAGAGTCAAAGAATTTTGTAAATGATCAACAGTGTGGCTTCTGTAAATAGAGAAGTACACTAGATCATTTAATAAGTTTGGAGCATTGCATTTGTGAGGCATTCACCAGTAAAGAATAGGAGTGAGTATTCTTGGACATCAGTAAAGCCAATGACATGACGTGGAGACACAGTATACTAATGAAGCTCTATGCTAATTGTTTAAAAGGTAGTCTGCCTATTTTAATTTTCCAGTTTTTTGAGGGATAGAACTTTTTCAGCATTTTTCTTGAAAAACGGGGTCCGTCAGTGATGTGTGCTTAGTCCCACTTTATTCAGTATTAGGATCAATGATACTCTGTCATCAGCTTCCATCCCGAGGACTCTTAAACACATAATCTATGCTGGTGATTGTGCAGCATGGCACTCCTCCCGTAATGCACAGTCTTTGTCTGGGTGGATTCAACCAGCCCTTGATTCTGTCTACCAGTGGGGTTTGCTGTGGGGATTTAAGTTATCTGTCCCTGAGTGTGCAACTGTAATTTTTAACACCAGTAATGTCCCTGGCTTAAATTTGACTTTATATGATCAGGCGAAAAATTTCAAAATTCTGTATTATTTATGTGCTTACATTTTGATCGATTATTTAACTTTAAGTTTCATGTTAATAACTTGCATGCTCGATTGAAATAACATTAAATGTCATTAAATACCTAGCGGATATTACTTGGGGAGCCGACAGAAAATCTCTATTAATAGTATGCACGTCCCCGTTTAGATCTAAGTTGGGCAATGGCTCACAGGTGTATGGGTCGACGTCTGATGCCATAGTGAGAAGGATGGATGTGTCACAGAACAAACGTTTGCGAATGTGTCATGGAGCTCTGAGGTGTACACGTGTAGCTTGTATGGAAATGGAGGCAAATGAACCTCCCTTCGGTATTCTTTTTTTTTTTTTTATGTGTCCGACTCTGGGCATAGGCTTCACAGCCTGCTATCAAGGCCCAGCAGTCCTCCTACATACCATACACCTCCACATGTCACCACTTCGGCGCTAACACCCACCGTCCATATTCAGTACATACTAGGGCTGTCTTATGCAGGACTGGAGTATTGGTATTAGCGGGGGCATTTTTACGACATGTCGGCTGGACTTCTGGTAGATCAGCAAAGCCCGATTTATTGAAATTCAAATCTTTAAGCTGTTCCCGGCCCCAGCGTGGATTTGAACCTGGGTCCATCGGGATTGCAGGCCACCTCTCTACCGACTGAGCCACCGCCTCCCCCACCGTGACCACCTTCTTTTCTCCTACTGTGTTAGGACCATTTAGAAGAGTGATATAGCCTATGTGGACTTTACCGCTCCTGCATCGGCACAACCATCTTACGTGATTGGGTTTGTCGACCACTTACCGTATGCCTCCACTTACTGACTCAGGAGCTTGGTGTGGATTTCAATGACTGTGACAAGCTAGTGTTAAAAAAGTATAGAGCCCTGGATGTCACCCAACAATACTGTTGACGTTTCATGGCTCCCACCACCGAAAATCATGGCACCACTTATTCGAGTACATCATCAGAGGTCATTTGGCGTCCCACCAATTGTACACCGACGGCTGCAAATCAAGTGAATGTGTGCATACTAGTGTGTGATCGACTGAATGTGCCCTCAGGGTTCGGTTGCCTGCCTACACAGATGTGTTTACCTTTGAATTTTTTGCTGTTGACGAAGCCATAGACTGTGCTCTTAATTCTCGGCAAGACTCATTTGCTATTTTTTCGGACTCCGAATCAGCCCTTCAGGCAAGTGCTTCTTGCTATACAGATTCCAATGAGATCCAGGGCCGCATCATTAATAAATATTATTGCATTCGTGCAACAAGTCCTTCACACTGATATGGGAGCCTGGTCATTGTCGTACATACGTCAATGAGAAGGCTGATTTACTTCTAAAGTCGCCTGTAGTAATCTACGATCGAGTCTCTTCCTCTGAAAGATAGCAATAAATCTTCTGTAGCAAGTTCAGTGGACCAGACTAAATATTACAACATGCATGCCACTCGTTGGCGACTGGGATACTGCACATCATCCCAGTCTCCTTAACGATTTTTTTTTTCAAGATTACGGACGAACTACACGTTTATAACCCATATATTGCCATACATTGAAAGACGATTTCCACTGCACTGTAACATCAGTGGTGCGTTGTTATCTACTGATCGTTGCATCCTTCCATGTTGGGGACTTATTCGTGAACGCGCTGCACCTGTAAATCATCGCAGCGCAGCAGCCATCTCCTTCACCCATTCTACCATCTTGGGTGATGGGGATCTTACTGTGACTGATAAATTGATCGCTTTCTTGACGGAGATCGGACTGGTCAGAGTGGTGTGACTTTTTTTACTGTTTGGTTGTACTTTTTACTGCTTGTATTTCTGAATATATTTAATTTTTAATTGGGCTAGACAGATGACATGAATTACATAGTTCCTAATTCCGATAGTTCTTTTTCATACGCTGACGTCCCCTCTATTAATCCAGGTGCCTCCCCTGACAGTACCCAGCTGATGAGTGCAAGTGTGCAAATATAGAGAGATATTGGGCACATCCAGTCGACTGTGTTCTGTTGAGCGAGGTATTTCATTTTGTGCATATTAAATGTTTTGCATCCTTTTGTTTAAATTCTTTTAATTAGGACCGACAGTTGACCTATATGGACTAGTTCTTGACTCATCTAATTCTCTTTCATGTGCTGATATCCCTTATACTGACACATATGCCTCGCCTGACAGTCAGCTGGTGATGAGTGCAGGTGTGCAATGTAGAGAGGCAGTACATATTTGAACTCAATGGTGTTCTGTTGGACGAGGTATTTTAAACATTAATGTAAGCACACTATTTAGTTTGGTTTAGCTGTTTGTATCTTTCGGCGTTGGTGTAGGGTAGCGATTTTTTCTTTTTCTTTTTTTGTTTAGGTTTACCAGTGTTACGATGCTAGTTTATGTTTTTTTCCTGTATAAATTAGTTAATGACGTAGGTCACAAAAAATTCAATAAAAAATAGTGAAAAAACATACATTTGGATAGTTTTTTAAATAGCTTACTGACTCTGGAATTCCGACCAACGTTGATTTTAAAAAAGGCTTGCCACTCCTGAAGAAGCCTGCATGGCGAAACGGTGACTAAAATGGGTCTCTTCTTTGTATATGACGTTTCTCAACATAATTCCTTCATCTTAATTTAGCAAAGATTTTCGTCCTTTTCCAGCTTAAATCCCATAGTTCAGTGACAGACTATGGCACTATTGTGGCTGCACATGCTTTCCTTAGCACTTTTTCTTGACTGATATCATGTTATAGTTTCAATCTTTTTCTACGGCCTAGCATTCAGGGTGGAGAGATGGCAATTTCTGGCAAAGTTATAGCATGCACAGTATGTCGCAGTGGTGAACGATAAGCTTACTAAGTTCACACTGATTACTTTGATGAGGCATTTGTTCAGTTATGGGCAAAAACATATATCTCCTACTTCTAATGCCATATGATCTGTGTTCTTTACAATCATGTGACCAAACTAGCCTAAAAACGAAGTGA
>JAGKTI010020577.1:0-10364 GCA_018397915.1 Birgus latro | reverse complement strand
GGGGTAGTATAAGTATAGACTGAGTGGCCCGCAAGGCATGTTACATCTAAAGAACCACGCTCTCCTATAAAAAGCTCACGTTACCTTGTTAGTGCCAGAGGCCCCTTGTTCCTCTTCCATCGTTTGGGACTAAATCATAAATAACATTAATTCTTTTTTTTCCCAGCAACTGATGGGTGGTGGCAGCGATACCAAATTAATTTTAATTATTAAAGATGCCTTCTTAATGTTCTGGCAGTAACAGAAAATTCCCTTTTGTCTCAAATTTCAAGAGTGTTAAATTGTGAGCACTACACTGGTGTCCACATCGGTGGGATTTACTTATTCTATGGCAATGCTAAATTTTGAACATTACAAGCTTACCTTAATTTGCAAATATAATGAAGCACGTATAGCCATGGTATGCTGTATATGTTGTCTCAGCTGCTTTAATTTACTATCTTGGCTATACAACGATCTTCTCTCGGCCATTCCTGTTTGGGGTTGCCAAAGCAGATTGGCTTATACAATAGTTATCACAAATTATGCAGCTTACATCAATTGTACTTCTTTTATCAGTATCACTTATAATTGCATATACCTTCTCACAGTTTCTTTACTGTTTTAATATATACACATTATTTACAATGTTATTTATTTTTCTGATTTGTTTTTCTCATTAGTCCATGTTCATAACTGCAAGGATATCTGGTTCATTCTCGCCCTCTGGTCCTTCATTTTCATACATGTTTACTGAGTTAAATAAATCCAGCATGTGCTGTGTTACTTCAAAGTTTCTGCAACATTTTCCTTTAAACTGAAGGTGCGCACGAATTCGAATGATGGCATCCAACATTGTTGAACTAATAGCCGATTTCGTAGTCTGGTTTTGACACAAGTTGCACAAGAGAAGATCCTTTCTACAACAGCATTGCTTGTAGGTGTTGTTAGGCAAGCCATGACATATTCTCCTAATTCTTTAAAAGGCCGGTTTCCGGCTGAATTTTTGTACTGTAAGACACCAGACCAGAAAGACACTGCATCCTTCGGAATTTTACCATTAAAAACAGACTCTTCCTCCTATGATAAATGCAATATTTTTCTGTATTGTTGCTCTATGTCATCTTCTTTCGTTTTTCTTAAGTGAGGCAATGGAAGATCTTTAAATGCTACACGTTCAGTCTGACTCAACACCTTGCAAGGGGAGAAAGCACTAAGAATGACAATAAAACTGCTGTCTTGAAGATGTTGCCTAAAGTGACATCCTCCATCGTTGAACAGGGAAACTGTATGTGGATCTTACAAGATACCGCACTTTTAATAGATTCTGGCTTACATAGTGTTGTCACTGTCAGGGTTTTGGTTCTAGATCTGAGAGGAATTCTGGAAATAATTAATTTAAATGTGTTTTTCATGCTGGAACCCATAAATCTAATAACTGTGGTTACAGAGATTCTCCCAAATTCATCAACTGCCCTTCCTTAAGACATCCAAGAAGCTAATACTAATACACATTCGGTTACCCATTTGCATCTAGTACAGACTGTCCAATCATGATTTCTCACAGGAGTAGACCTATTGATAACACTGACATTGACCATTGAGAAAGCTTACTACGTCCGTTTTTAGCCAGTTAAGGATGGGTCTTTTAAACTTTCGTTCCATCCTTAAAAAGGTAGACTATATTAATGAAGCTCTAAATCAGCACGAGCTTGGCATTTTGTACTTGACTGAAACCTGCTTGTATGAGTCCGATATTAATATCATTCGTTGTGTTTTTCCTAAGACAGATTCTATTGCAAGTATTCCCAAACCTGCCGATGACTATCTGGGAGGAAGTGTAATGCTCATCTACTCAGCAGCACTTGCAATTGTTTCTTTCACAGTCTCTGATCTGACCCGATCTTCATTCGAATTGATGGAAGTATTAATATATTTCTATTAGAAACGATTAGAAATGCGACTGTTTATCGACCTGGTCATCAAGGTACATATCGAGTTTTTATAGAGGAGTTTGGGCAGTTTCTCTAAGTATTTTCTCTTAAATGTGGGGGACTTCTTGTTTGTGATTTCAATTATTGGATTGACAGTCTGAAGTCAAAACCATTTTCTTTAGAATTTCTAGAGTAGGTCAACCAGAACAATTTTTTTTTCAGTCATGTGAGTGATCCAACTCACGTCTCGGGACATATCTTTGACTTGATCTTGTCCCCTGTTGGCTGCAGGCACGTATCTGATGTGGAGGTTGACTCAGATGAGCACCTCATCTCTGACCATGCTCTGATACCTGTTAGTTTTGATATTCCAAAATCCCTTTCCCATAAAAAGTTCATCAATTTCAGAAATGACAAGAACGTCGGCCACTATATCATGTGTCTTGATAATGATCAGAGTTTAAACTTCATTGATTCTACGAATCTTTCTTCTGATGATTTGGTTGATATATATAAAAATGAGTTTAGATCAATTTTTGACCATTATTGTCCTGAGGTAGTATAAGCAATCATTGTACATGATAATTCTGTGTGGTATGTTCAATCCAATAATTCTGCGCATAGACAGAGTAGAAAAACAGAACCTGTGTGGTGCTTGCAACAGACCGAATTAACTCGTTTGCTTTATGTTTCTGCGAGAAGAGCAGTTATTCACACTGTAAATGCCCAAAAGGCAAGGTATCATCAAAGAGTTGATTCATGTGGCTGGTGATAAAAAAAAAAAAAAAAGACTGGCTGCAGTTGTGAACAATTTGGTTGGTCGGAGGAATGGAGCTGTTAAGCCGACTTCTGTAAGTGATGCCCAGTTGTCTTCTAATTTTGCTTCATTTTTTACAACTAAGATGTCTCACATTAAGAAATGGTTCAGATGACAGTTGTTCTAGTGGAGTGTACTCAGTTGACTTTCAATCACGGCGAGAAGGGTGTCATTTGCTTTCAACATTTCATGTGTTGGTTGTAAATAAAGTCAAATGTTACATCAGAGAGCTTAGCAAAACATTTTGCCCATTCGATCTATGTAACATGTCACAGCAGCCTGATGTGTACAAGCATGCAGCAGACTTTATCTGCAATATAATAAATAGGTGCTTCTTAGAAAGTAATTTTGTGCAGTCTGAGAAACGTACATTGCTTAAGCCCCTACTCAAGAAAAACGGCCTTGATGTCGAGAGCCTGACAAATTATCGTCCCATCTCTAACCTGTCTTTCTTATTTAAGATTATTGAGCAGGCAATACTTGTTTAACTCTTACCAGTACTGGAACAAAGCAGAATAGTTCCCGTTGTTCAATCAGCATACAAAAAATACCATTTAACTGAAACTACTTTAACAAGAATTCGTAGTGACTTGGTGGTAAACACCTCTAGTGGGATGTCCTCTCTCTAGTTCTGTTCGATTTGTCTGCAGCTTTTGACACAGTAGATCATAGACTATTGTTGGATGATCTGTATTTTTATGGCGTTTGTAACCGCTCTTTTACTCCTTAAGTCGTATATGTCAGACCAGAGAGTAGTTGTTGATTACACTAGCTCAGATTCTGCTCTCCTGTTCTGAACCCCTGAAAGATCAGTTTTGGGTCCAATTCTGTTTACAATCTACACGAGTAGTTAATCGTCTTTATCTGATCCTCATGATGTGTCCTATCATTATTATGTTTATGACACTCCTGTATGTTAAGATGTCAGATATTTACAATACCAAGCCTAAGCTTGAATCTCTAATGTCTGATATTAAGATCTGGATGGCAAGGAGGACTCTTAAGCTGACTGATCGTAACTGAGATCATCATCATCCGAGGAAACAGAAGGCGTGACGACGCTGATAACGCCCTGGCTTTGAACACTGGTGCGTCACAGCTTCATCCGGTCAGTTTTCTTCGAAATCTGGGTGTGTATTTTAATTCAAAGTTTAATTATAAAGAACATGATAATCAAGTAGTCAGGAGGTGCAACTAGCCTATAAAAAATCTACACTGTGAGAAAATTCCTGAATAAACGTTGCCTCTTAAGATTGGTCCATGCAGTGGTCTTGTCTCGTGTCCATTAAAGTAATTCACTATGGATTGGTCTTCCAAATAATGTACTAACAAACGTTCAGTCTGTGTTGAACAGAGCACTAAGGCTTTTCTTTTGTCTCCCCCCAAGAACCTCGACTACCTCTTTACTAATTGATCTGCATTGGTTACCAGTAAAGGCTAGAACTGAATTTAACTATCGAACTCTCACTTCCTTTTACACTATATGTTATTCCTCCTCCCGGCATCTATCATATTTCCTCTCCCGCTTCTTGTAGCTTATTATTATTCCTCATTCTCCTCCTCCTCCTCCTCCTCCTTTCCTTTTCTCTTCCTCCTCTTCCTCTTTTCGCTTCCTCTTTTTCCTCTCCTTCTTCTTTCTTCTCTCCTCTCTTCTCCTCCTTCCTCTTCCTCTCCCCCTTCCCACTTAAAAAAAATAAATAAGATCGTTTGAGCTAGTATGGTAAAAACTGTCAGCATAGAAAGCTGCTACAGAGCGCATACCTCCGCCAATGCCATTGCCGTTAAAAAGGATCCGGATCCGGATCCACCCCCAAAATTTAATCAATTTTTTTCTTGGCCCATGGCCCATCCTTCCATAAAATTTCATTGACATTCATTGAGAACATTTGGAGATATTGTCTAGGCAGACAGACAGACAGACAGACAGACATAGGTGAATACATAACCTCCGCCAACGAAGTTGGCGGAGGTAACAACTGCGGTACTTTGACGTGTGTGGGGGGAGGGAAGTGTAGGTGGGTGGGTCGGTTGGTGGATGGTTGTGTACGTGTGTTTGTGTGTGTACACTGGACATACTCTTGATAGCCCTGTTTCTGAGACCAGCATTTCACCTACTGTACTTGCCATGTACTGTACTTTCATATATCACCCCCTGGGCACTGATATCCTCCATCTTTATGAGTGCATGCCAATACTTTCGTTAAATTCCGGTGTGAGGGTATTAATAGAGTTGTGTTTTCTGACATGTCGGTGGATCTTGTGGGAAATCGATAAGGTATGTTTTAAAGATGATCAGACTTTACGTATTCTAGCCTGCGATTGAACTAGCCTCCTTTCAGACAGTAAATAACTTCTCTACCCTCATATTTACTATTTCTAAGGAAATCTGTGAGGTAGTCTGAACTGAAAACTTGTGAAACGATGTGGAGACTTCTGGGAAGCTGGTGATTTCGCTCATTACCCAAGTGAATAGTAACTTGGGTTTGTTATATTAATTTGTGGTATTGGTATTATGTGTTTTTAGGTGCGCGATATTCGGCGTCCTTGTGAGAGGCCATGTGTGGGTTGGCTGTTTTTGAGAGTTTTTTTTTTTTTTCGGGGCAGTTTCAATGATTTTTTGGGCTTTGTTGAATTTTGTTTTAAAACTATATTTGTGGGAATTATTTTATGGGCTTCATTTCAAAGGATGTGTTGTGTTTTAGGTTGTTTGAAGCACAGTTATAATGGCTAATTTCGAGGATTTTATATTTTACGTTACTCTGAAAAATTATAGGTTAAGTTGGAGGGATTAAGTTCGTTTTTTTTTTTTTTCGACAGTAGAAAGAACCTGAGTATTTGGTATACTGGCTAATGAAATACAAAAACAGTTAATAACGGTTTTTACATGTGTGATATTTTGTTTTTTGGCTGATGGTCAGATATACTGTATTGCTACTTCTGAGGGGGTTGGTGGAACGAGGTGAAAGCGAGTGGGAAACTCGTGGATATGCTCGTAGCCGCAGGCCGGGGAATAATGAGAAAAGAAATTTAAAAGGGAGTGGGAAACTCGTGGATATGCTCGTAGCCGCAGGCCGGGGAATAATGAGAAAAGAAATTTAATATGGCATCCAACGTAGATGGAAGAGGATTGACTTCATGTGTTTCCTCCTTCTTCCCTTCTCTTCTCCCACTTTCCCTCCTCCCCCTCACTCTTTCCTTACCTTCCTCCTCCTTACCTTTGCATTCCCCCTCCTCCTCCTCCTCCTCCCCCCCTCCACCGCCTCCTCCTCCTCCTCCTTCCCTCAAGCCTTCCTTTTTCTTGCCTTCCCTCTATGTTTTCTACTTACCTCTCATCTCTCTACAAGCCTTCTCTCCTTTTCCCTCCCACTTCTCTTAATCTTCCTCCTATTTCCATCTCATCCCTTCCTACATTTCCCTGCTTACATCTCCTCTCTCTTCTCTAATTCACTTTCGATTTACATAGTTTCTGAAATGCCCAACCGGCGGAGTGACCCCGACACCACAACCCCAGGAGGAGGACACGGGGAGGTGACACCCACCCAAAGAAGGGGTCACGGGGTGGTTGACAAGTGCTCCTCGCTACACTGCCCCACGTCACCTGTGACTTTATGCCCCTCTTACCCCCAGCCAGACCCCGGGAATTGCATCGACTCGGTGCATTACCCTTCAACAAGGGAAATGCTCACCAGACTTGGGGTGGGGCTGACCCTGAAACGGTCCCAAGCAGGCCCTCGGCTACAGAGTCCACTGGACCTGAGGCTAAATGAGGGAGAGAGACCACTGGTCCTTAAAAACCTACTACACCCCAGGGGAGCAGCGGCAGAGTAGAGGCAACCAGCCCTACTGTAGGAGGAGAGTCCACCGGACCTCCTTCTTACACCACCTGCTGTAGGGAGCAGGTGTTTTGGCACGTCAGCCAGACGACCCTCGACTGTCCTCCTGATGAGGGTAGTGGAGCCCAAGAAGAGTCCACAGAACCTACAGAGGGAGAGACCACCGGTCGTCCCCCAGCTGCAGCTTTCACCTGGCAGCAGGAGAGTGGTAGAGTCAACCGGACCTGCCGCGGGAGTCAAGAAGTCTGTCGGACTTCCTCCTCCTGTTGTCCTCAGGCCGTCCCCAGGCCAAGTGGTCCACAGACAGAGTCCTCTGGACCTGTCGGACCGAGGGAGAGTCCACCGGACCACCTTCGTCCACTCACTCAGGAGGAGCCTAGGTAGAGTCCTCTGGACCTACCAGGCAGAAGGTCCACCGGACCTCCTTCCTCTGCCCCGGCATGGAGTTCCAGCAGAGTCTCCTGGACCTGCCAAGTTGAGGGAGAGACCACCGGTCCTCCCTCCTCCACTAGCTTGGAGGTCCCCTGCGAGGGTGTTGTCTCTGGCTCAGCCTGCTTTACCAGAGGCCTGGCGAGATGCCCCTCCGGCTCCCCCTCCTCCACGAAGGGCGGAGACTGCTCCCCAGCTGACCTACTGATGGAGAGTGTCTGGAGCAGATCCGTGGTGAGCCTGGGTGTTCTGTCCCTGGAGACCAGCCCCCGACGCTCCCAGCAGCTGACAGACTCCCCCAGGGCGAGTGGCCACAGATGACCCCTGATGGCCTTCCCCTCCCGAAGAGACCACAGCCCCAGGATTTCAAGAGACCGCCCACAGGCGACCCCAGGCCTGGACCAGCCCAGACCCTCCTCCCGGACTCTCACTATGGCAAAGGGCAAGTGCCAGGCAGCGCGCCTCCTAGACCTGTTTGACCCCAGTCCCGAGGGCCCCCGCACCCCGACGTCCCCCGACAGGAGAGGGCCGCCCCACACACCGCTCTCCAGCCTACACCGGACTCCAGACATCGTCACATGAGGCCGCGCCCTTATCGGGAGGGCACCCCTGACAGCCCTTCCCCTACACCGAGCTGTCACCTGCACCTACCTGTGCCTGACCTCAGTGTGACTCAGTGACTAGTGCAACAACTGTGCCCTCCCATAGTGCTTTAGACCCAGAGAGTGTATTCCCCTTATTAGAGTGTCGTGACCCCTGTGTGATATCAACACCCTCCCCCTTGTGAAACCCAGAATCTCGTGACCCTGTGGAAACTCAGTGCACATACAGAACATAAGTGACGCCCTCCCCCTGTGTAGCCTTGTAAACCCCCTTTTTCGACACTGTGACCCTCGTATATAAAGTGTACTGTGCTGTCTCTCGACCCCTACGTAATGTCTGTGCCCCAGTAATAACGTCACGACCCCCGTGTAATATCTTTGCCCATAAGTAGTGTCATAACTTTTGTAATATTTCATCTGGGAGACATAGTGTTGTGTTATTTACGCTCTGTGTTGTCTCACATAGAGAATTGACCCATGTACATGTAGTCTTAAGAGTGCTGTATCTGTCTGTAAGGTAATATACGTGTAATACTGGTTAGCCTGTGTTTGAGCCCTGTCCCTTGTCTGCATGCTCTAGCCCGGTCCTGAACAAAAGATCCCAAGCTCATGTCCGTATCCTAGCCCAAGTAGTTGGACTAACAGTACGGTGCTTAACAGTTTCCAACCTTTCTTCATTTTTCCATGCCTTTCCTCACCACTCTCTGCTTTTCCTACTTATTGCCTACACTCTCTACTCTTTCTCTTCATTCCACATTCCCTCGTTGCTATTTCTTTTCTCCTTCTCACCATGCTCCTTTGTCCCTCCTCCTTACTTTCCCTTTCCACTCCCTTTCTTCCAGCCCTCTTTACTTTCCCTTCCTTCCTTCTTCCTTCTCTGATTCTTCCCTCTCTCCCCTTTTATGCTTTCTCATCCTTACCCATTTTCTCTCTATTTAGTTCCATTTTTCTCTCCTCTCTGCTGTGTCTCTTCTCTCAATGAGGAAAAAAAGATGAGGTTTAGAGGAGAGGAGGTGGTGTTCAAGGGAGACAAGGTTAGAGGATAAGCCAAGAATGCTGCAGAGATGAAGATGAGAGTGGTTCCAGGCATCTCGCTTGGCTAACACAGGGAGTGGGGCGGATTGTGGGGGCTTTTATGCATCCTTTCCTCCTCGTGGGCACTCCGTGACTTTTTTTTTTTTTTTTTATACGAAGGGTAGTGTGTAATGTGCATGTAGTTTGGTGCTGACAGAGGAACTTGTACTGAAGAGCATTCTGCCCTACATTCTGTGTTACTGAAACAGTGAAGAAATTCAGCAGAAGCTAGTCCCAAGGGCTGATGAAATGGGGGCTCTAGCGCTCCCTGTCATCAGCTTTCCATCCACCTCGGGAGTACTGCCCTGTTTTTCTGGTGCTACAGTCTGCACCATGAATATTTTCCATGTGAAATGACTTTCCTCTTTCTGACATTTTCCTTAAAAATGGCATTCAGTTTTTTACATAACAAGGAAGGACTACTGCAACCCCCTCCCCCATAGAAAAGTTTTCAAGGGAATATGATTTTGAGGCCAAAGGAATTTAGTGTATTTCCTGTCCTCTTTTCTTAACCTATGTCCAAGAAAAGCTTACCTAAATCTACTGTGTAATCATGCAGTTTTTTTTTCTTTTTATAGAGAAAGCACCGGGTAATGAACAGGGGTCCAGTGTTTCACCAAAGCTGGCATTTTATTTAAGATGTCAGCTTTAGTGAAACGTTGAATTAACTGGGCCCCTATTCTACACTTAGTGTTTTCTCAGTGCAAACTGTCTCAGCTAACACTGGATTCATAGTCATACGGTTTCTCTGAATTGTTAGGAAATATTCCCCAGTTTCTCTGTATGAATCCACAATATGAACATATGAACAGTCTTTAAGGCTAGCTTCATCCTTAGACACTTTGCTACTACCTATCTTTCACATTGTATCGTTTGTAAAGGCATCAACATGCTTGCACGCATCGGCCTTCACCACCTAATGGCGCCTGTCTACGCTGCTCAATCTTAGGCTGCCACCCTTTTCAGTCCCTTATCCCTGAGGTCACACATTTTGATCTCATCCCAAGACTTTTTCCGTCTGCCTTTCACAGCCCTGCCCCCGACGTTCATTCATACTTCCCACTTCTGAACCCAGTTGTTATCCTCCATCATCGCCATATGACCAAATCGTCTCAGTATGTCCTACCTCATCAAAACACCAATACATTTCTTTTCCACCCTTCCTCCCACCTCTATATTCGTAGATCTAGCCTCCACTCAGGCTTTGCATTCACAGACACACTACGCATCCATCTAATCATTGTCATTTTTGTACGTGTGAACCTACGAATATCCTCTTCCTTTACTCCCCAGGTCTCACTAGCATACAGCATTACACTCCTAACACATGTTGCGTACAAAGATCCCTTATCACGGAAGGAGAGCCCTCTCAGCGTCAGGAGAGACAACTGCTCCCTGACCTCCCTCAAGCCACTCCTTACCATAGTGAAAACTACTTGTCAACAAAAAAAGTATCCTTACAGGAGTTATCAATAAATCTTTTATAACTACATGATGAGGTAAATAGTTTCCATCCGTATGATTAACCGATTCATCAACTTAATTTAAGATATCACAAATTATCTGGTGATCTGGTTTTCCTCTCAAATTTCTTGAGATTTTAACTGAGCTTTAGCAGTATGATAATTTGTTGGCAACCCAAGGCCTTTTAACTTCCAAGGTAATTCAGTTCAAGAAACTCAAGATTGCCCATCTA
>JAGKTI010020576.1:0-16249 GCA_018397915.1 Birgus latro | reverse complement strand
GGGAAAATGAGACTTTTACTCTGACGTGTCGCCAGATGTCAGGGGAAATTTAAGTATTCCCAAGAAATAATGAATTATTGTATAACTGGTATACAATGTATAGCTAAGTGTGCTATGTCAATTCTCTAGGGTCGAGAATTTCAAACTTCCTCAACGGCACGCAGCAGAGAACTAGAAACTCTATTGAGCTGCAATATTGTACCGTTGGCCTACGAGAAAGTTTCTTCTCCCCCCCCAACAATAAAAAAAAATTATAATAATAATAATAACAGGCTCTTGGCTGAGCCAACTCCCAGCTAGCACAACGGATTTATAGTGATTCAAAGCTGGCCTAAGTACCGGCCGTGATTTAATTCAAAAGTTGTGCTAACGCAGAGTAGCAAACTGTATTAATTAATAGCAGAGTGGAGTAATTAAACACAGTTAACAACTTTAACAAAGCTCAAGAAAAGAACTGTGAATTTATTAATTACAAAGAAATGAATTTACGTTACATGAAATTCAAATCAAATAAAGGAATGCACTCACTCGCTCAAACACTCAGACAACGGCTAAATATTTCAAAAAGCTTAGCCTAGGAAAAAACCAGAAAATACTGATCGGTATGGATGAAACAGAGCTGCTGTGACGATCACCAAAGTGGGTGGGGCTGCAGGAGACACGCCAATACAAGTTGAAATCTGAAAAACGCTAGAAAAGCACAGAGCCTTTGAGAGGCGTCCCGCGTCGCGCCGCGTCTACAAGCAAACTGAGCTCTGATTTGAATCGGGGCGCGACGAGCGTGGGAGGTGCGCGCGCCGCGCCGGCGTGTAACGGCTACGCGCGAACAGACAATTGAAATTTACGGGACGATGTCACGACTCACTCAACACAACGTTACAATGTAGAAAATTCGTGACACGCGGTTACACAAGCATGTACTTTTTCACTTACTACCAGTAGTGCTCTCATTGCTGACGCCCTCGAACTTTACTTGTTGGCTATACAGCGACGTCTCTGCACCAGGCTACGTCGGGCTGCGTCACCTGCCTCACCGTTCACTAGGGCTCTCCTCCAGGCTCTAGTCTGAACTGAACTCTCTAGCCCTGTCTGGCCTCAGAAAGTTGCCGATGTTCGCTAGCGGGTCATGTGGTTGTGAGGTGGGTGATGACTTCACCTACTCATCCAACGCCGTCACCCACATCTCACCCGCTTCACCCGTTGCCGAGCCGGACCAGATCTGCAGACTCAGCGCACGCTCCCACGATCGGATAACGCCCAACCAGCAGTCTTGTGCATAAACAAATTGACCAACACCACCTGCACCACTCCTCTCTCTCTATCTCTTCCTCCTCCTTCCTCCAGTTATCTCTTTCTCTCAACCTCTCTTCCTTATTCCATCTCCCTATTGCCCACAGCTGTACACAGAATCCATCGAACCCCTACTCTTTCCCCCCTGTCCGCGTTTCATCCTAAACTCACGTCCGGCAGGCGGTGTCACCTGCACACCTGTAACAGCTGCGTGTCCTCTTACACCTGCCCGAGGGGATGCATGTCGGCTTCCCGACACAACCTTCTTTCTGATCGTCAGTATGGGTTCCGTCAGGGACGCTCCACTGGCGATCTTCTCACCTACCTTTCAGACTCCTGGTCATCCTCCTTTCAGGACTTTGGCGAAAGCTTTGCCATTGCACTTGACATCTCAAAGGCTTTCGATCGAGTCTGGCATAAATCTTTGATTTCCAAACTGCCCTCTTACGGTTTCTATCCTTCTATCTGTGCCTTCATCTCTAGCTTCCTTTCTGGTCGTTCTATAGCTGCTGTTGTAGACGGCCATCGTTCTTCTCCTAGACCTATCAACAGTGGTGTTCCTCAGGGCTCTGTCCTATCACCAACTCTCTTTCTTTTATTCATCAATGACCTTCTAAGCTGTACATCTAACCCAATCCACTCATATGCTGATGATTCCACCCTTCACCTTTCCATTCGATTTCCGCAACGTCCATCTCAGCAGTTACTTTAGCAAACAAGGGATGAGGCTATGGCACACCTGATGTCTGACTTGGCTCGTATCTCTGATTGGGGTAAAAATAATCTTGTTATTATTAATGCATCAAAAACTCAGTTCTTACACTTATCAACCCGACAAAATCTTCCTCAGGATTACCCACTAATGTTTAATAATGTCCAGCTCAGTCCTGCATCATCCTTGAACATGCTAGGGGTTTCATTCTCTCGGGATTTCTCTTGGAAAGAACATATTACATCTCTTGTGAAATCTGCTTCCAAGAGATTAGGTGTGCTGGGCCGACTCCGAACTTTCTTTACCCCTGCACAGATGTTGACCTTGTACACGGGTTTTATCCGCCCGTGTATGGAGTACAACTCTCATGTCTGGGGAGGCTTCCCACATGCAGTTCTTCTCAATAGGGTGGAGTCAAAGGCTTTTCGTCTCATTAACTCTCCTCCTCGTACTGATTCCCTTCAACCTTTGTCTCTTCGCCGCACTGTTGCTTCTTTATCTCTCTTCTATCGCTACTTCAATGGTCACTGTTCCTCTGAACTGTCTGCTTGCATCCCTCCACCTCTACGACGGGCACGTAGTACCCTTCTAGCAACAAACTCTCATCCCTTTTCTGTCCAACTCTCTAATGCAAGAGTTAACCGCTACTCCCAGGCCTTCATTTATGCAATTGGTCAACTCTGGAACTGTCTCCTTCTGTCTGTATTCCCTACTTCCTATGATCTCCAATCTTTCAAACGCAGTGTGTCCAGGCATCTCGAGATGAATGGATCTTGAATTTGGCTCTCTTTTGTACTGTTTTTACTTTTTCTTGGAAGGAACAGTATGCGGGCCCTGGCCTTTGGTTCCTTCTTCCTTGCATTAAAAAAAAAAAAAAAATGAGTGAGAACACGACAGTAAAATTATATGTGAACTCGTATACCACGCATGCCACCAAAACTGTGTTAAGAGACTATTCATATCAACAGATCGACACTAACAGCTGAAAAGGCAGTAAAAAAAGGGTATAGATGTCGCATAAGCGACTTTTTGCAAACTTTGGCAGCATTTTGCTAATATTGGAGGGAAAAAAAAAGCAAATTCAGCACAAGAAATCATCAATACTGTGTTCCAAAAAGATTCAAGTTATAGCGGATATCAGCACATCGTTGGAATGGGCATGAAAAAGTAATAGGTGTTACCTACGTGACGTTTCTGAAATACTGCCACCACAATACCCCACTGAGCATCAAAACTGTGTTATCAAAAAAGTGCCAAAGCTACAGTGGTTTACGCATAAAACTAGAAAGTTTATGGAAAAGTTGTTTTGTTACTGAAATGATTTGTTATTTTATTCAAAATTCGCCACCGGAACGCTGAAAAGAGACACAAACAGCCAGAGTACTAAAGCTGGCTTATCTCGGAAAGTATTCACGCTATAGCGAACCTACTCACATCATTGGAAAGTTAAGGGTAGAATAATGAGTGCTGCTGAAGCAACCCTTCTCAACTTTCTCCAACACGCCGCCGTCAGGAGCCAAAGACTGTCAGGCTGGGTACAGAATAAAGTCGAGTGTGGGTGATTTATCATGAGGGTACAAAACCTGGAAGCAGACAGTATGCAGAATGTGAAATGAGACGACTAATTCCAAAATGGATACTATTACCAGGCAGATGGGATGGTAGGCTTCCTCTTCCTTGGCTCGTATTCTAGTCGGGTAATGAGGCTCCCAAGCACCTCTTCCTATGCGATTTATCTTCCAAACTACCCATTAACATCTTTTATGCTTCTTATATCATTTTACTATTGTCATAAATTGCTTGAACAACACACAAAAATACAGGAACGGTGCAGAATCAGAAATAAATCAGTAGAGGTGTTAGTAAGCTTCCTAACTGCGTGAGAATACCTCCGCACGACCTATACTACAGACATAACTGCTGGCTCGCTCCAGAACCGTGTGCCTCTATTTCAAGTATGGACGCCTTTTTTTTTTTTTTACTTCTGATTTTATGTCCGTCGTCCTCCGTTGTTGTGTTGTAATTCATTTGTGTGTGTGTGTGTGCGTGTGTGTGTGTATGTGTGTGTGTGTGTGTTTGTGTGTGTACTTTTTATAATATTCGACCTTCTCTCTCTCTCTCTCTCTCTCTCTCTCTCTCTCTCTCTCTCTCTCTCTCTCTCTCTCTCTCTCTCTCTCTCTCTCTCTCTCTCTCTCTCTCTTCTGGTTTTGAGGCAGCACAAACCGGTACTCTGTGAAATTCAAACATCAGTAATTCTTTTTTAACCCATTTCAGGGGTAGATGGTTGGATGATTGGCCAGAATGTAAATTTCGGAGATATATGAAGAGTTAAGTGTTTGGGGTGTTTGAAAAAAAAAAAATGGCTCTTTCATTTGCCTGATTCCTTGTTTGTGTACCCGGTTATAAGGCCAGTCTCTCCCTTGCACATTTTTTTGTCTTCGTTTCCTTCATTTAATGTATAATTCCTCGAGTTTTGTGGCAATACTAAGAAAAAAATCAAAACAGACTGAACTCCTGTCCTTTCCTGTCTCTCCTAGAAGACGCCACAATAGGTGGAAAATTATCAGTAGTAATCTGATAACATGTGATCCATAGGTATGTGGCGAGTGATGAGAAGGGTGGGTGGTGAACTGAATGAACGTAAGGCAATGGTTGATTATGTGTGTGCGGATGACAGGATGAGAAGGTGTGTAATGGATGCAAGTGTATATATAGGCTGGGGGAGTGGACAGAATCAAGGTCCAAATGAAATGGAGAAACGGAAGAAAGGAAGGACAGGAGGAAGTAGTTCTTACAAGGAGGGTGGAAAAGTTACAAGAGGACGGAAAAAAGGCAGATTATAAGAGAGAAGTGGAGGAGCGATTGGGTAAATATGGATTGGAGCAGATGGGGGACGTGGAAGGTGTGTGCAAGATATTCACAGAAGAAATCTGTGCAGCACGTGAGGTGGTGTGTGGGTGAAGAGAAGACGAAAGGGGGTTCAGGGAACAGCATGGTGGACTGAAGAGGTGAGAGAGCCTGTGGCTCAAAAGAAGAAAGCATATAATGAGTGGATGAGGAACAGCGGCATCGAAGAAGTTGAAAGACAGAAGAGAGAGTTATATGTAGAGAGGAAGAGCGAGGTGAAAAGATTAGTAAGAGAGAGTGAGAAGAGAGTGGATGAGGACTTTGGAAGGAATTTGAGTAAAGTGGAGGGAATGTGAGAAAATGTTCTGGAAATAGGTAAAGAGAGTTAGACAGGGTGCCAAAGAAGTTAGCAGGGGAGTGAAAGATAAAAATGGTAGATTACTAGTGGAGAAGTGAGAAAAATTCAGCAGATGGAGAGAACACTTTAAGAAATTGTTGAACATAGAGAATGAAAGTATAAGTGGCTGAGGAATGGCCGGGAGACGGAGGATTGTGAGAAGAGAGGAAGAAATCAATAGGATGGAAGCTGTGGAAGCTATGAAGAAAGTTAAAATGGGAAAAAACCCAGGGTTTGATGAAGTGTGTGGTGAAATGCTGAAGCATGGGGAGAGATAATAATAGAATGGATGTGGAAGATGTGCAGATTGGCCTGGGATGAAGGTAGAGTCCCGGAGGATTGGAAGTCAGGTGTAATTATTCCCCTGTACACAGGAAAAGGAGAAAAAGAAGTATATGGTAATCACAGGGGCATTTGTCTTCTTAGTGTAATAGGAAAAGTATATGGCAGGATATTTATTGACAGAGTTAAGGAAATAACAGTGGAATTAGTTGGAGAAGAACAGGGAAGTTTTAGGAAGGGAAGAGGTTGTGTAGATCAGATATTCATTCTTATATCTTTAGTGGGAAAGTTTCTAGAGAAGGGAGAGAAGTTGTATGCGGCCTTCATGGATTGAGAGAAAGAATATGACAGGGTGGATAGACAAAGATTGTGGATAGTATTAAGAATATATGGAGTAGATTGGAAGTTGTTGAATGCGGTGAAGAATATGTATGAGGGCGCTATGGCTGTTGTGCGTGTGGATAGTGAAGTGAGCGAATTTTTCTGCTTCAAGATTGGATTGAAACAGGGATGTGTCATGTCTCCATAGTTGTTCAATCTGTATATGGATGGGGTTATAAACGAGATACAAAGTAGGGCAGTGGATGTTGGAGCGGCCCTAATGAGAGAGGGCAGTGTTTGGAAACTCCCTGTACTGTTGTTTGCAGATGATACTGTGTTGTTAAGTGAAGACGAAAGGAAGCTGCAAGGCTTGGTGGATTAATTTGGGAGAGTGTGTAAGAAACGGAATCTAAAGGTCAATATAGGGAAGAGTAAAGTTATGGTCTTCTAGGGAAGTGAAGTCAGTGAATGTACAGTGAGGTTGGTTGAGGAGGAAATGGAAAATGTGAGTGCATTTAAGTACTTGGGTAGTGTGATAAGTAAGGATGGAAGTTTATCAACTGTATCTCTTACACAGACACCAGAAGACGATCAACATAATATAAATATCGAAACACCATCAAATACAGAGGAACCAGCAGATAACCAAACTCAGGAAACAAAACATAAGCTAGATAAAGAACAGCAAACAGACTCACCATACGTTGAAGTAAATGATGATGACACTTGGTCAGAATTTTCAGATGTAGATAGTGAACATTATACAAATTTTCCTCATGTCTACTATAACATAGACCATAGAGTATTAAGGTCAGGAAAAACATATAAATTGCCAGTATCTGACGATTGCAAAGCAAAAACTGTAAAGATGGATAACACAAATGCAGCAAGCACGAGTGCAATGCTTTCTCCACAGAATTCCAGTAATAATCCCTTTCCAGTGTACATTTGTCATGAAGAGAGTGAACTACCAAAATTCTCTGGTACAGAAAAAGACAAAATAGATGTGAACACCCTCATTGAACACTGTCAGCAGTATTTCATTAGGCGAAACATTACGGATGAAAAAGGGAAAATAGCTGTTTTTTTCAGCTAGAATAAACCAAGAACGATGCCCTGCCGGCAATTTATTACGTTCTGATAGGTTGACAAGAGCCACAAAATTCGAGGAATTTAAGGCAGAATTTCTCAGGAAATTCTCGTGAGGCAAGAATTTTCTTGGTGGTATAACCCCAGAATTACACAAAATGGTAGACTTCCTTAGGCAAACACACTCAGGCTCAGATCTAGGAGATATAACATCAGATATTTCCACTATTAAGAAAACCTTGTTAGACAGCCTAGAAAACTCAAACTGGATCACACAGGATGGTGGGATGTCACCAGTGCATGTCGTCGACATCATTGGCTATATATCAGCCCTATGTCAGTTTTCTGACAGGGTGCTGAAGATAGCTAAAACCATCCCATATCCAGGAATGTGCTTACTTGATTTCATTTATGAAGTAGAATTAAACTGCAATAAAGCTGGTATCACTGACACATCACAGCTCATCAAACCAGGAATCAAAGTACCAGAAATAGTAGCAGGGATAAATAATTCAAGTCCTGCCAAGGACCACAGACAATCATGTCCAGTTCAGAAACAAACACACAGTCAGGTTAGCTCAAGGACTCGCTCCCGCACACCGGGCAACAGGGCGGTACAAAAGTTTGACAGGAGTCCCAGTAGACATCGATCAACACAAAGACACACAAATGGAAGATCACCTCGTAGGTTCAGCTCAAGTAACACACTCTGTTACTATTGCGCAAAACCTAAGCACACAAAATTTGAATGTTATATCAGAACAAAGGAGGATAGGGAAAAAGCAAAAGGGTTCGAAGCATATTGCAGACACCATCGGTGTGCAGGTCACTGGACGTCAGAATGTAAAACAGTAGAAAGATTGATATCCGTCCATAGGTCGGGGGAAGGTCGTACCAGCACAAAAGACGACGACACAAAACAAACAGGCAATATTGGAAGTCTCTTTGGAAACGAAAGCATTTTGGTACCTGCTGTATGTGAGGAGGAAGAGATTTCATTATTTTTGGATTCAGGCTCACCAGTGAACTTAATAACGCAAGATGAGTTAGAAAGAATTTTTAGAAAGAGAAGAAAAGTGACATTTCTGGAAAACTCAGACTTACATTTACACACAGTGGATGGTAAAGAAATACCAGTTATTGGTATGATTGAGTTAAACATGAAGTTCACAGAGACCACAAAATCATTCACTACCACCTTTTATGTAGTAGAAAAATTATCAATCAGAGGAAGTGGTTTAGTTGGATTAAACACGATGAGAAAAGAAAATATAATACTGATGCCACATTTTAATGGAATTCATTATGACAGCGAATTCATTGAGGAAATTTCATCTCCTGATAATACAACCAGCAGTTATAGGAAAACTAGCGTCACAAGAACGATTACACACAAAACCAAAATAGATGAGTCCGAGGTACAACGACTCAAAGAAAATGGACGCGAGGACTCGCTCACACAACCACAAACCAATCGTGACTCGCTTATTTACCCAGCAAGCATTAATTATGATGTAATTCTACCACCAAAATCATTCACAAAAATCACGATCAAAAGTCAGCTTAGAAATTGTAATGTCATTGCATTAGAAGAGACGGTTAGAATAAATGGCCTTTTAATTGAGAGTGCTCTGTGTTGGATGAATAAAAATGGTGAAACTAATGTCATTTTAGCTAACACCATGAATGGAGATGTGAGGATCAAGAAAGGAACCTGTATTTGTAGGTTAGAGATATGCCCAGCCCCTATACGAGAAGTGACAGTAGGGGGAACGTCCAGTAGAGTAAACTCGACAGACAGAGAGTGCATAAAGGAGCATTTGGTTTGCTCTGATAATTCTGACGTGACAGACGATTTACTAAACGTCCTGGAAAAACATCGACAAGCAGTTGCATTACCTGGTGAAAACTTAGGTTGTACAAATCTAATCCAACACCATATTAACGTAAAACACGAGACAAAACCGATTTATGTACCAGCATATAGAATTGCTCACTCGCAACGTGCACTAGCAAAGCAATATGTAGATGAAATGTTAAGTTTGGACATCATTGAACCTTCAGTATCCCCATGGAACGCACCACTTTTCTTTGTACCTAAACAAAACGGTGAGATGAGGGCAGTTGTTGATTATCGCAAACTTAATCAGGTAACCATTCCCGACCGTTTTCCCATGCCATTGTTAAGTGACGTCCTGCACAACATTGGACCAGAAAATATGGTCTTTTCTACAATCGATTTATTAAGTGGCTATTATCAGATAGGATTAGATGCAGAATCCTGCAAGTACACTGCTTTCTCTACTGATAGTGGCCATTATCAGTATAAGAGAATGCCAATGGGATTGATGACGGCTCCTGGCACATTCCAGCGATTGATGAATAGCGTATTGGCTGGAATATTAGGCGACAGTATATTTGTCTACTTGGATGATATCATAATTGCAACACCCACGCTAGCAGAACATCTACAGAAGTTAGATCAGCTACTAAACAAGTTAGCCAGTGCAGATTTAAAAATTAAGCTGTCTAAATGTAAATTTTGCTTTAAGGAAATAAAATTCTTAGGCCACAGACTAGATGCAAAGGGGATCCACACCTCTCAGGACAAAATAAAAGCAGTAAGAAATTTCCCAGAACCCACAAATGTGGATGAAGTAAGACAATTTTTAGGGCTCGCCGGATATTATAGGGCGTTTATACAACACTTCTCTCACATAGCCCAGCCATTATTTCTCCTGCTGAAAAAACAAGCGGTATTTCAGTGGGGAGAGGAACAAAAGAATGCATTTAATGAATTAAAAGATAAACTTACAGGTGCACCTTGCTTCACAAAGCCGTT
This sequence comes from Birgus latro, assembly GCA_018397915.1. Taxonomy (NCBI): domain Eukaryota; kingdom Metazoa; phylum Arthropoda; class Malacostraca; order Decapoda; family Coenobitidae; genus Birgus; species Birgus latro. Next base: position 6,469 of record JAGKTI010020576.1, on the reverse strand, counting down.
CATAATTTGCACAGATGCTTCTCTCAAAGGTTTAGGTGCTGTATTGATGCAAGAGGATAAACGTGGTAAGTACCAACCCATTGCTTTTGCCAGTAGGCAAATGAAAGGAGCAGAGAAAAATTACTGTGTAACAGACTTGGAAGCCCTAGCGGTAATATTTGCTCTACAGAAATTCCGTGACCTCATGTACGGATATGAAATTCATCTATACACAGACCACAAGCCACTTGTGGGCATGTTCCAAGAAAAACTCCTCCCTGGGAGGAGAGCACGATGGAAATGTAAAATCCAGAATTATAATGTAAATATTCACTACATAAAAGGCAAAGTGAACGTAGCAGAATATGCCTTATCACGCAACCCATTAGCCAACGTCGCTACAATAAGTCCACGAGAATCACTCCCCAACAAGGATGAATCGATCCCCACAATTCAAGAAATCTCACAGGCACAAAGACAGGACCCAGTATGGTCCAAAGTAATATATCACCTCGAGTCAGGCGATGATGTGCCATTGCCCAAGTTACAGGTACCACTTGAACAATTCACAATGGTAAACAATGTCTTATATAGGGTAAATAAAGGACAACCAAACCATAGAAAAAATTTTAGGCAGTTAGTTACTCCTAGTACAATGATACCACACATTTTAAGGACAGTACACGATAGTCCACATGCAGGACATCCTGGCAAGGACAGGACAGTCAGACAGGCCTGGATGTCATATTACTGGCCAACGTTACGCAAAGACATACATTGTCACATAGACAAATGTGAGTCATGTGCGAAACATAAAGGTTACACAATATCACCTGCACCGTTAGGTAAATATCCAGTCCCTAACCAACCATGGGACGTTGTCGCGGTTGATTTACTTAAATTACCCTTGACTACCAATCACAATCAATATCTATTTGTTGCTACTGATCATTTCTCACGATGTGTGATCTTGGTTTCAATTAAGGATAAAACAGCAGAAACAGTCGCACGGGTATTCATTGATAGTGTGATCTGTAGGTTCACCACACCAAAGGTGCTAATAAGCGACAATGGTGGTGAATTTAACTCTGAAATTTTGCAGGAAATTTGTAAACAATACAATATTAAGAAGGTTAATATCGTGGCCTACCATCCAGCTTCCAATGGATTGGTGGAAACACAGAATAAGAAAATATTTTTTAGATGTACTACGGCACATCCTCAGTGACAATTATGCAAACTGGGATGACTGGATCCCAAGAGTTGAAGCATCACTAAATTGTGCGATTAATAAATCCATAGGAGATACACCTCATTTCATCATTTACGGGTCTGACAAACGTCTCCCTTACGAAACGTTAGAAGGCGAGCAAATTCTCATATATAATTATGACGATTATCCTAAACTTCGCTTACGTGAATTTCAAGAAATACACACAAGGGTAAAGAAACAGTTAATGATGTCTAAGGAAGATATGACAGAATCATTCAATAAGAAGGCAAAAGAATTGAACATCAGCATAGGTGATATTGTCTATGGCCTCATTCACACTAGAGGCAACAAACTGTCACCAAAATTTGAAGGCCCATATAGAGTAATTAAGAGGAGAGCTAATAAGGCAGTGATTAAGTCACTATCGAGTGACGAAGAAAAAGATATACATATTGATCACTTAAAGAAGGCCTCAAGAAACTTAGCTTGCAACTATAAAGCACCGGACACGACCGAAAATCCTAGTACACACTGTGAAAATAAGCCTGAAGCAATAAACACATATCGGAATGAATTGCGGTCGCATACCAAACAGACAAACATAGGTGCAACCAATACGGCTCTCACCGCAACAAGGCATTTACGTGACTTAGGAATCGACTTAGACTCCTTTTATAGGTAAGAACGGATATCTAATCCAGTTGTTCTTTCGGTAGGTAAAGATGAGGCGAATAATTCCATGGATCATGTTCCTGTTGATATCAAGAGGATCACCTCACTTGCATCCTCAACATATAGTACGGCAGGGGTGCCTGATCGCCCCAACAGCCTCAACGGCAGTAGTACAAGACATAATAAGCACCGAAATTAGTCTGGACATACTAAAGATATACCAATGATGTTACAGAAAATATCAGGACCACTCAGAACTCTGGAAGTGGTATTAACACGCCCTTCTTCACATGATCACCCCACACAGGAGGTAGCTGAATTAATGAAATTAACTGACTGGAAGCTAGAACAGACTAAGCACGTAATGATCACCATGATCCAGGACATCCCATCAGCTGGGAGTAACACACTTGGGACAGGAAATAACATCACGAATACACGTAACAGACGCGGTTTGTTCGACTTAGGTGGAGCAATTTTAGGGAACATTTTTGGGCTAGCTACAGAAAATGATCTAGAGGAAATAAATAACAAATTTAACAAAATAGCACAAGTTCTCTCATACCAACATAAGTTGGCTGACACTCAGAACACCTTAATGCTGACGATTGTTAAGAACCTAAGGAAAGCAGAAGCATCAACTCTAGGAATTGTGGATAAAGTAAATGCACTAGAAGGTAACAATACACTATTCCAACACTTCTCAGTGATCATGGAACATACTGACTTAATAATACTACAGTTGGACAACACCAGGGTTCAGTATCAGTCTTTCATGAAAGGAATTGCTAATGCAGGTAATGGAAGGATCACTATTAATTTACTACCCATTCACAACCTCAGGTAAATCATTAATCAAGGCATACATAAGCATGGTTTGAAACCTTTGTTTGAGGAAAGAAATTTAATGTTATATTATCCATACTTGGAAGCAACACTGACAACAACATCAATAGTAGTCCATGTACCGTTCGTAACAGATGACTTTTTCACAGTCTATCAAATATACCCTTTTCCTTCTAAGAAAGATGACTCATTAGTCACCATCAACATCAAAACTGAAGTCATCATGGTTTCCGAGAAACAGGATGCCGTAGCTTTCACTAGTGACACAGAAATGGAACACAAATGTCGCACATCATTACATGCATTTCACTTTTGTCCTGCGTACATCTTCACATTTCAGCCAGCTGAGACAGTCCCTTGTGAAATGGCTATCATAAAAAATCATGATATCCCTCATCATTGCAACTTCACATTTGCGCCAGATAAACTCATTCATCATCAACGCATCGGACATTCACAGTTCTTCTACTTCACTCAAAATACATCAGTTTTTGTGACCTGCCCAGATACTTCTCCAGTCCATACATCAGCATCCGGTTTATACATCTCACCAGATTACTGTGCAGTCCTGACACCTACATTATCCACCTTGCCCACTAAAAACCATTATGCCATTCTCAGCCACACACACAAGTACTTCCAGCCATTGCCTAGGATGAACCTAAATGCAAGCTCATACATTAAGTTGACTTCACCCAAGTATGAAACTATGCAACTATTAAATCAGACAATACAACCTTGGGAAGAATACAGTAGGATTATGTTTAACCCATATTATGTATACAGCCCAGCTCCAGCCATCTTTGTGATTTTCTCCATTATATTTGTTGTATTACTTTTGGCCATGCACAGAATGCAAGCGAGAATTGCTAACCTTGAATCAGTTTTTAAGAACTGTTCTGTACAAGTGAGACAAACTGTGTAAATAGTGTATATACTGTACATATATGTTTTATATAAAATAACGAATTATGGGTTACAGATAATATTGGCTTCCTTTAATTATACTATTGTATCATTTATATATGAATGTATACAGCAAGTCCTTCTCATATATATTGTATAACTGACTACATTAGACTTGCCATTGTATTATTTTAATATTACTATTATACAGTATATGTACAATTTTATAACTACACTGACTATATTATCCTAATTATGTAACTTTTATGTACTTCACTTACTTGACTTACATGTTGATTGTAATATGTATTAATGTATTTCCTGTCGATGGTGCGACAGCTGACGTGACCGAGCGATATGTAGATATTATATAGGCATTAGTATATATCTCATAACACAATGTACAGGATGTAGTGTATATTATATAGGCATTAGTATATATCTCATAACACAATGTACAGGATGTAGTGTCTGATTTCACATGATATTTGTACACAGTCTGTTGTCCCAGACTATCAAGAGTCCTAACATATGATGTTTCTCAAAATATCCTCGTAGTCTAAACAAGCAAGAAACTCATGATGTATTCAAACACGTGGAAGCCCACAGAAGATCGATTAGACACTACTACCTTGCCTAAACATCCTTTCCCACCTGTATATAATGGGAGAGAGAAGCCCTTCACATCAGAAAGGGAGAGAAGGGGATGAGAGAATGCCCTAGAGCACAATTAGGGCAGAGTAAGGAGAGAGGGGAGACTGGCCGTCACGCTAAGATCATTGTATATCGCCATCAAGATAAATCTACAATAAAACTCAGTAACCCAAGAGTCCTGTAACTCACCTTCGTTGATAATACGTCTCACGACTTTATTCTGGTTGTATTAAATAACCCATCATCGACTTCCCAACAAGAACCTCCGACCACGCTACCGAGATATGCAGTGTAAAATATCCAACATATGCACTGCCAGTTGTCTACATCCACTTTCTAAAGCATAGCCTATCTATGTAAATTCTTTACGCTTAATATAACTCTTATTTCATATTTATGGGTTGACAATGCCTCGCAGATGCATGAATGATCCTAATGCTTTCTGTTATATATGTGGAAGTTTCACTCCAAAGAAGTAGAAACAGAAGATCATGTCCCTTGCAAAGTCAGGTTATCTACATTATTTGGGGTTAATATTGGCGACCAAGACAAACGATGGGCACCCCATATCTACTGCGTGACTTGTTCCAATTCTCTTCTCGAATAGCTAGCTGGAAGAAAATCAGGGATGCCTTTCACAGTTCCCATGGTGTTGAGACAACCTAGTGACCACACAATAGATTGCTACTCTTGTATGACAAAAGTTGTGAGATTTTCTTCCAAAAACGAGAACATCATTTTATCCGAATTTGCCGTCAGCAATGAGACCGGTTGGTCACACGGAGGACCTTCCCAATCCAAGGCCACCAGGAAATAAATGTGTATTTCAGACTGCAGATGAGGATGAAGAGGGAGAGGCATCTGGAGCAGCTGCCCCTGAGTCTGACTCCGAATGTCAGCCGTCCGGCAAAGTACCCCATATAGTTATCCAAGGTGACCTTAACGATCTTGTTTGTGACCTAAATTTATCAAAACAACGGTCAGAAATACTCGCATCGAGATTGTAAGAATGGAACTTGTTGCATCCAGACACAAAGGTGACGAGTTTCAGGAAGCAGCAACAAAATTTGAAACGTTTTTTCAAGTCAGATGGAGGAGTATGTTACTGTAGGAATATCGCAGATCTGTTCGATGCCTTGGGAAGGACTCATGATCCCGACGAATGGCAACTTTTTATTGACTCCAGCAAATCTGGTCTGAAGGCTGTTCTCCTCCACAATAGGAACTTGTTACCCAGTATACCACTTGTTTTAGCTCCTGAAATGAAGGAAACATACAAATTGATGCAAAGTCTCCTCATTTTGAATGAAAACGACGAATTTCGATGGAAAATCTGCAGCGATGTGAAAGTGCTAGCTATGCTGCTTGGACTGCAAGGAGGTTTCACGAAGTACTGTTGCTTCCTGTGTTTATGGAACAGCCGTGATGTGCAGCAACACTACATCCAGCCTGAGTGTCCTCCCAGAAGTTCCTACGTATTCGGTGCAGAAGATATCATACTTCTACCTCCTCACATTAAGTTGGGTTTGATGACAAATTTCGCCCAAGCCTTGGAAAAGACAGGTGCAGTCTTCGCACACCTGAAGAAAGTCATCCCTAAGATTAGCAAAGATAAACAGAAGGAAGGCATTTTCGTTGGCATGGATATTTATAGCATGATGAAAGACAGTCAGTTTTATGCAACGCTTGAGGCAGACGAACTTAGGCATTGGAGGTCTCTGCTGAAAATTTGTGCTGGTTTTCTGGGCAGCCATCTCTGTGAAGATTACGTGGAAATCGCTGAAGAGCTTCTGATAACATACCTTGAACTTGGATGCCGTATGTTCCTTAAAAACCATTTTCTTCACTCATCTCGCTTTTTTTTTTTTCAACAAACTAAAATAATGTTAGTGACAAATAGGGTGAACGTTTTCACCAAGATATTGCGGTAATGGGAAAAAAGATCCCAAGGTTTAATTGGCGCTGGTATGATGTTGGTCTATTGTTGGATGCTGACATAGAAAACCGATACAGCACAAAAATAAATCATCAAAAATCGTACAGTGAGTACTGTACTTGTATGTACAGCGATATTCCCATACACGGTGGAATAATACACTTGATTTTGTTGCTGCATATTAGTTTTGCATCCCAATTAATATTTCTCGATTAAGAAAATTATATACAGTAGGCGCGGAAAGTATTGACTTTTTTTGCCGA